>CM032059.1:44332557-44440638 GCA_018831715.1 Matsumurasca onukii | reverse complement strand
GAAACAAACTTCGTTACGGATCTTCGGCGTCACTTCAGCGAACTGCGACCTGTGGATGGGACACGGCATGGAGGACGAACACCTTTTGTCTTCAAGGACCTTTCCTCCTGCCAGCAAGTTTTCCTCCGCACAGATGCCTCGAAAGGATCTCTGGTGCCACCGTACACGGGTCCCTACACAGTTATCAGGAGGACCGACAAGACAGCTGTACTCAACGTACGAGGCACAGAAGTGAATTATTCGCTGGATCGCCTGAAGCCTGCCTACATCATTGCTGAGGAGTTGAAGGAGCCAGCACAGATCACTTTGTCCGTACCATCACCTGACACAACCTCGACCACTCCACCTGCACAGCCAGACAATCAAGACAACACCTGTCGTGATTTTCACTGGCCCAATCACTGGCAGGGGGTGATGTAGTGACATTTTATATACTGTTATATTTTCATTTCTTATTTTCTTATTATAAACAACATCTGTTTACTTTTAAATCAATTAACAATACTTACAAATGTAAATATTGAAAATAAACAGAGAGAGTCTAGCTTTGACACAGTAAACATCTTGTCTAATTATTTGTTAAAGATAGCTTGTTACTTTTTACTTAATTAATATCTCTTCAGTTAACATTGATGTGAATCATTGCTAATTGGAAAATTAGTTACACATCCTACCTATTTGTCAAATGATTTAAAAATGACTGAAACAAACAAATTGTGGTATTGGGTTCAATAACACAATACTCAATATAGAATCAACCATGACAAAGGCAGGTAACCTCGTTCAGATTTGAGCAACTCAATCATCGATAGCATTGTATCTGCGCGATTGTGTTTGCATGGGAGAGCCATTGAAATGTTATCAATGATAAATCGGTTTCATCAGAGGTTATTCGATATTACTAATTTTCTGTTTGGTTTTGTAAACAAAAGTTGAACTGTTAAAGGTAAACTGTACTGTAATAAAGAGAGTTTTGGTAAATACTCTCAAACGTATCAGGAGACGGAATTTATAGCCAACTGTTGCGTTTAAGTACAATACTGATATTTTACATGGAGTTTCGAATCTTCCATCGAGTATTTTAAGGCACTTTACTTCTTTAAGTCATACTTTTTTTAACAAAAGGCCTTCTGTTAGTTTTTAGCCACAATTATGTTTTTATAATTTAAGTTTAAAAAATTGATGGATATACTAAAAACTTTACATTAATATGTAAACTAACCAAACATAGGACACATAACCAAACACGTTCATTCAACAAAGTGGCGGCCTTACTGTAAAACGTTCATACACAAATGAAATATGTATGACGCACTTAAATGGGTTTGACGCAACTTGAGAATTATTAAAAATCATATTGACTCCATTTAGCGCCACTTTTAACAGCTAAGCCCAATATCAACACACTTTTGACCAAGGTCAAAACCATGTTTCAAGCCGCATTTTACCAAACACCTGCAATATCTACAAACGTTTTTAATAAACCTAGTTCGATTTGATAATAAATATACTTAAAAGTTAAACTGCAACGGCTTACACAGTCGGGTGACTAATTTAGCTGTCATATAATTTTCCTTCCAAGTAGCCAGGCTGATTGTTTCGAGTTTCGCTTTATTACAGACTTTTTATTTTTTTAACGAATTTTTAAGTGTAAGAAGCATTGTTTTACTATTTCTAAAAGGGACTGACCGTCAACATTTAAACATAGTTATAAACATTTTGTCAAACGTTGTCGAGTAAATGTCAAACAATATTTGCGTCTGTCAAGTATAATCAGGAATGTTTAATGATCATTCTCTCGACGGGACTATCTTTACTTTCATTCCGAAAGAAATTATATAATTCTAGCATTCAGAAAACAATCCGTTCCTTTTTTACTATCCGCTTCCATTCAAGAGGCATTTGCATGATAAAACCATAGCGCGGTAAAACTCATGAGCGAGGTAAAATTATGTAAACTAGCCGAAAGTAAAATGGCACAATTACGGTTTATATTATAAATTTAAATTTTCGAAAGGAACATTTTTATGGTTAATTTGCATATTACAGTGAGGAACGTTATAACCAGATGCTATTAGATAAGTGTAAATAAAAAGACCATAGCGTATGTAGGACATATTCCCATGTAGGTAATTTGTCTTTTGGGGACCAGAAGCTTTGAACAAAGGGGACATTTTAAGAAGCCTGAATAAAAACTACAGTTTTATCACAAATAATAAAGTGGAAACATATTTGTATTTGTTCGATAGGACAATAAACAGTAAAACCCGTTGAAAAGAACTTTCAACTTAAATATTTGAAATTTAAATCGTCATCGTGATGGTTTTTTACGTGTTCGACCGATGCAAATGTTCAGCCGGATTTCACTCGGTGAACTCTGATGTAATTAGCTTCTACTCGTAAAACTAGCAAAGGAGCTGAATAATTTACTCTCCATTGTTATGGTAACGAATTACCATAACATAATCCATCTCTTACCATCTCTTAGCAAAGATTTGCCATGTGTGTATATTTTAGGGTACTCCATGCTTGCTCACAGATGTTTCATTCAAGATTATGTTTTGAACTGGGCAGTAAATACCGGTCATTAGGAACTTGTTTATTCAAACTCGTATGCAAATCGATTTTACTACTATTTTCACCGACGAATTGTGTTTTGCGAACAACTTTGTTTGGTAACAAAAGTCGTTTCTGGAACTTCAAGCTGAAGTTTCGTCTGACTTAAGTTAGACTTAAGTACTTCCACGCGATATCCCTGAGAGACACTTTTCAGTATTATTATCAAGCGAGAAGCAGTGATATTTCATACTTTGGTATAGTTCAACATTCACAATTAATTATACTATCTTTGGTAAAATATACTTACAAAATATACAATACAAACTGTATACTCGTATTTAGCACATTTTCGTTACAAACACGTGTTTTTGCTAAAGGAGAAAAAAAAGTTATGGACCAACATTTATAGTTTAAATACTTTTTGTCTGTAATCTTTTTTCTCCTATAGCTAAATCGTTTATGTCACGAAAATTTGGTATGCATATTAATTTTACTTTTTATTTCTATTTCTATTTCAACGTGTTAGTCATTTGGTAGCTTCAAGCGTCATCGTACTAGTATTAGCTATAATACAGCGCAACACAAAATATAGTTGATCTTGTTGATAATAACGACAAAAAGGTCAATTTTGTAAAGGGACTGCAAAGCACAATAATCAGTTAGGTAAATCAATAATTAACAAATTAATAAATACTCGTAATTACTCACGTCGCTCAAGAGATAAGTTGAAGAATTGAAGCTTGGAAAATAATTTTGATGTTATTTTATCGTTTGTATATATGTACAGGCTTTTACTGTTGAACATGTACAGTTTAAAGCATTTAATTTTTGATGGCTGTTTCGATGTTATCTTATTATTCAAATACTGCTTGAACGATGATAAAGGAACCGAACGTTTTCTGAATGCTAATATATTTGATTGCTCTCAGGACGAAAGTAAAGAAACGAAGTCCCGAAGAGAGAATGATCATTAAATATTCCTGATTGTACTTGACAAAAACAAATATTCTTTGACACTAATGAGGAACTGTTTCCGCTCTTGGAAACTTATATTCATTATTTACAACTAATGTACTTATACTAGTATCGTTAAAAGTGAAATTTTCACGTATTAGAAAACTGTTATAGTTTAAAGTACAATGATGAATTAATGACATTGTTACGTAACTCATTATTAACGTAAACTATATAATTTCATCGCAAAAGTTATCATTTTATTTCTTGACTAGTTTTATGTATATTTATAAGTGGCGCGAGTTGGTTTGAAAATCTAAGCCTATCAAAGGAATAGTATCAACCATGTAAAGTTCCAGAAAGGTAAAGAGACCCAATTTGTTTTAAAAATGAATTATAGAGATTACTGTCATTAGAGTAATCTCTATAATTCAAATATTATAAAATATACAAACTGCATCCTTGGCCAGATGGGAGGTTGATATTGCCGTGAGTGCAGCTACGTAGATAGGTAACGCCCAAATCCAAAATATCAACATTATATAAGGCCATACTAGGCAAATGGAAAGAGAACGAGCAGGATAGTTTGTGCAAGCCAAAATATTAGAGGTTACACTACCGTAAACACTGTAAATTTTATTTTATGTGTTAATCCTTTATCAAGAGAAATCCTAGAAAGTGTAACAGCCTAAGCTTCTTCAACTATATCTTCATCCACCCTGGTTTCTATTCTTCAACTGGAACTTCTAAAGAACTAAATCAGTTTTGTTTTGGTATTGTTATTTTGTATATTGCCTGTAAAAAAAGCCTTCAACACAACTACTCAGGTTAACAAAAGGTTGAAATTTAAAAACATGTTGAAAGTTTTTAGTGAAACAAAAAGTCTACCTTAAGCAAACTGTACCGACAGTTTGATAATGTGTTTTAATTGCTGTTTACATAGCTGCGTATTGAGAAAGAAATTGCCAATTACTAATTCTAAGAAGAATCTATAGTAGTACAGGCACTAAAAGGTAACTTGTGATAACACAAGGTCCTACAACTGGGAAAATTAAATATTTTAATACGAGTACTTTCATTATATCAGATAAGATTCTTGTCTAGTACTGATATTGCAAATAAACAAAATGAATTTGACCTCATAAATATCAAATACAACTACATACTTTACAAATCTTTTTCTGAAGATAAACTTAAACTTATGTGGACTTGTTTCCATTATCAGTAAGAATTATAAAAAATAAAAGTGGAAAGCAAAACTTGCTGTCGCATTTTTGTTTAACATTATACGCTTGATATTACACTTGAGGTACAAAAAATATAATAATTATTATTTAAAATATTTATTGATAGTTTAAATGTTTGCTTTTAAATAAATAACCTTACTTACTTAAGTCATATCCAGTTAAAAGCTCTTTTCGGAAGTGGAATTTTTGTATTTCCCAAAGGAAATGTATGTTTCGACATGAATAATTCAAAAAGAAGTCAGAGTCAACAAGTTAAATGATAAGGTTTTCACAAAACTGAAAGAACCACGCCCATATTCAGTTTGCGATTTCTGAAGAACAGTAAGAAAAATAAACACTTTATCGTCAACTGACATGTTTTTTGTTTTGTTTTTTTAGTTTGTGAGTTTGAGAAACTGGTATTCTTATTATTATTAAAAATATTTATTGATAGTTTAAATGTTTGACAAAACCAATCCACAATACTTATGCTTTTAAATAAATAACCTTACTTACTCAAGTCATATCCAGTTAAAAGCTCTTTTCGGAAGTACGTAGAATTTTTGTATTTACCAAAGGAGTTGTATGTTTCGACATAAATAATTCAAAAAGAAGTCAGAGTCAACAAGTTAAAGGATAAGGTTTTTACAAAACTCAAAGAACCGCCATATTCAGTTTGAGATTTCTGTAAACATTATTTCAATAAACATTTTATCGTCAACTAACCTACTTTTCTGTTGCAATTTGTAAGGTTTGCAATTTGCAAAGTGTGACATGCGACTTCATAAAATCAAAAGCTGATTCGAGAAACACAGTATTCATGTACACTGATACTAACAGTATCGCCTGTAATGATTATTGTTTATACATATATCGTATGTCACAGAGAGTTGTGAAAAAACTTAACAAACAAAATTAACAAACATAGCCAGCACCTAGCCACAAGCGCTACGGCGAATCTTAGCGAATTTCCAATAAAACAGAAAACATATTCATTTACCTATTTTGAATTAGACGAAGTTCTTCACACAATATTAAAATGTTTTAAATTTTTTAACTCTATGGTTTTGTGTAGTAAACAAACAACAGCTGTTTATAGTTGTATTTGTTTTGAAATAAGAAAATTGTTTACTTTCTGCAACCGAGGAAGGCTAGTAAATAATTGTTTATTAAATACACAGTGTTATTAACCATGATTGACAAAATTGCCTTTTCTGCCCAGTGCTCTGAATGTCAAAGTGAAGACATTCTGACAAAATAATTAAACTGAAATAACTTTTAAACATTAGATTTTAGAAAGCAATGGGAGGTTTTTTGATCGATTGAGAAAGTAAAACTCTACTATACAAAGTGAATTGTGTACTCAGTTGTGGTAAAGCTACAATTTTATAGGTACAAGAAAACTTTAAATGGCACAATTTTGAAACGGATGATCTAGTCTAGCTGGTTAACCAACCTGTAATATGATGAACTTTCCTACAAAGGCAAGGTATATAACAATAATACAATTACAGCATAGAAACCTATTCAAATCGTTGTTTATGGCAAATGACAATTTCATACTAATAAGGTTTAATAAGTTAAATAAGGTTTAATTGAGAACAGTGTTTACATACATCATAAACATAACAATACAAATTATATAACATATGATTATAGTCTCAATGGTATAGTAAATATGGAAAACAAGTAACTTTATATTATAACATTTCTCCCCTTCTTCTTGTAGCTAAAACACCCATTAAGCTTTCCGGATGTGGTCAGCATGCTTTCTTTGTTCTCTACCATTTATCATGACTCGATACGACCATCTACCAGTTTTCCGAACTATTTAACCCAGTTCATATCCTTTGCCTTCGGGTTGTCTCAACACCCAAACCCTTTCTCCCTCCTCAAAATATCTTGGTGTAATCTTCTGGGTTTTATGGGATTCTTGCCTAATTAAGTTTCTATCGATTGTTCCAAAGATATCTGGTTTGAGGAGATCCAGTCTTGTCCGTAGCCTTCTTCCGATAAATAGTTCTGCTGGAGACCTTCCTGTTGTAGCTTGGGTTGTGTTTCGATAGCAAATAAGAAAATCCTGTAAACGCTTTTGCCAGTGGCCGGAGCTTTTTGAAGCTAGCATTCTGTTTTTGAAGGTTTTAACCGATCTTTCTACTAGACCATTACTTCGAGGATGATACGGTGTGACGTTGATGTGTATAATATTATTGTCTTTACAGAAATCCTTTAATTCTTTGGATCGAAATTGAGGTCCATTGTCTGAAACAATCCTCTTGGGTAGTCCATACCTGGAAAAAATTCTTGAAGGGCTGCTATAGTTGTGAAAGATGTAATTTGTCCTATTAGAATTACTTCCAACCATTTTGTGTAAGCATCTGTGACAAGCATCCAATGAGCTCCCTCGAACGGTCCAGCGAAATCGACGTGAATTCTTGCCCATGGATCTGGTGGTATGTTCCAGGAGTATATTGGTACTTCTGGTTGTTTCGCTCTGATGTTCTGACAAGGTGTGCATTCCTTAACGTATGTGTTGATGTCGGAGTCGATACGTGGCCACCAAGCATATGTTTGAGCCAGAGATCGCATTGCCGAGATACCAGGGTGTCCTTCGTGCAGCATCTTGAGGAATTGTTGACGTAAGCATTTGGGTACAACGATCCTTCCTTTCCACAAAAGAATTTTCTCCTCAAATGAGAGTTCTTCTCTTTTTTCGAAGTATGTGTGCAAGTCTTCTGGCAGTTTACTTTTATCCGGCCAACCATTTGTCACCGAATAACACACTTTGGCCAGGTCTTTGTCTTGAGCAGTAGTCATTTGTAGTCTTTCTTTAGTAACTGGGACTTCATCGAGGCGAAGCTGTAGAAGTCTGTCTTCCTCTTCAGCATGATCCACGCGTTTCATGGGTAGTCTGGATAAAGTATCCGCAGGTAAGTGTTCTGTTCCCGAAACATGTTCGATCGTGTAAGAGAAGCTACTTAGTGTTACAGCCCAACGTGCTAGTCGATTTGCCGCCATCTTCGGTATTTCTTTATCTTCTGCCAAAATTCTAAGGAGTGGCCGATGATCCGTTCGCAGCTTAAAATGTTTGCCGTAGAGATACTGTTCAAATTTTTTCACAGCAAAAACCAACGAGAGTGCTTCTCTATCAATAGAGGAATATTTTGACTCGGCATTTGACAATTTTCTTGATGCGTACAGTACAGGGCGTTCCGACCCATCGGAAAAGTTATGAAGTAGAACGGCGCCTAATCTTTTCTCAGAAGCGTCGGCTGACACAATTATCGGCAAGTCTTCCCTAAAGTGCACGAGAGTGTCTGAAGAAGTCAAAGTTGTACGCAACTCTTGAAAAATCTGTCCATACTTTTCTGTCCATTTCCATCTGTTTCCCTTGCAGCAAATCTCGTGTAATAATGCGCATGTAGATTGAAGATTGGGAATAAACTTACTGTAGTAATTTATTGTTCCCAAGAATGACTTCAGTTCTGACACATTTGTGGGTGCTGGCATATTTCTGATTGCAAAGAGGTGATCTTCAGTGGGATGTGTTCCAACCTTATCAATCCTGTGTCCGAGGTAGACTACTGACTCTTGAAGCCATCTACATTTCTCCCGTTTTACTTTCACTTGGTAACTGGTCAGCCTATTTAAAACTTGCTCCAAAGTTTGCAGGTGTTCTTCCAGCGTTCTACCTCCAATAATTATGTCATCCAACATGCAACCAACGTTGTCAATACCATTTAGAATTTCGTCCATTTTCTTCTGAAACAAAGCAGGTGCAAACTTTATTCCGAAAGGAAGACGACAATAGCGATAGTAGCCTTTCGTTGTGGCAATCACAAAATATTTCCTAGAGCTCTCTGCTACCTCCATTTGTAAATAAGCGTCTTTTAGGTCGATTACTGAGAAAATTGAAGAGCCGCTCAGTTTTACTGCTATCTCATCAAACCGTGGCATGGGATGATGTTCTGTTGCAATAACAGGATTGATTGTTTGTTTGAAATAAGCGCATAGTCTGAGACGCCCGTCAGGCTTCACAGCAACAACGATTGGTGATGCCCATTCTAAGGGCTCCTTTATTGTGTCAACGCACTCAATAATATTTCTCTTAAGCAGACTGTCAATTTCTTAATATGATGAACTTTCCTAGTCAAAGGTTTAATTGAGAACAGTGTTTACATACATTATAAACATAACAATACAAATTATAGAACATATGATTATAGTCTCATTGATATAGTAAATATGGAAAACAAGTAACTTTATATTATAACACAACCTAACCTAGATAATTCCAAAAGGAACATTTGTACTTAATTTCATGAATCACGGACCAAAAATGCGACTGTGGAGTGGTCACATACATGTACATATACGTATCTATGAAATGGCAATATATCAAGTTTTGCCATTTGACTCAGGAGATGTTGGGAAGCTCGAGAAACTGCAAAACGCACCTTTCTACGTCGTTTCCTTATATTTGGCGAGAGAAATTGATAAACTACTAAATAACTATATTTTCAAAGATAATTCGCTAAACAATGCCATTTGACTAAGAAAGCAAACACTGAATAGCTCAATGAGAGAAGATTGCTTCATTGGTGCTGGGTTCTGAAGGAAGTAATGACACTTCCTAACAAGATCTGTTCGCACATCAGTTGCCAAGTTTGGGCAGAGTTACTGGAACAGCTTCTCATTTCTCAGCTAGATTCAAGTAGCTGCTACTCAGTTCTAAACAACTTTACTGGGCTGAAACTAGTGAAAGTGACAATGGTATTCTTATTTTTATGTTAGTACGAATGTAAGTGAGTTGAAAAAGTTAGTGGAATTAATTGCCATTAAATTAACGTCAGCACTGAAATCATGGTCATTTGACATAGCAATTAACGGACGTTGATAATGTCACAAACGTTCCTAAGTCCACTCTGCTTAAGTTGGCAGCTGATTTGAGATTAACACTTTCCAACAATGAAACAGTTTCTTTTAGAATACATTTGTTGAGTTTGGGCTTACGACATAAAGTAAGATCTTTAACCTGATAAATAACTCAACCTAGGTTCAGTTTCGGGCTTTTAATTTTTTTTAGGAAAATATTTTACTAAGATACTAGGTTAAGTGTGGCATTAAATTCAAGGCTTCGTCATTAAATTGAACCCGATGCAACCCAGTCTCAAAAAGTTGATTCCAACATAAACAACGTCGTTTCAAAGAAGAAAAAACGTTCGTAGTAACTAGGCCTAGAAAGCCTGTAGTGTTGATTATTGAAATTCAAATTGTTAGTAGTTAAGGAAAATACTTTGAAATAATCAATTATAAAGAAAAACTAATATGATCATGATCTTCTTCAGAAGATAAGCACTTGATAAATAGAATTTTAACGTAACAATATCTTAATGTGATCTCAATGTGAGCATATTCTGGTATTTAGTTAAGTAATGATTAACTAATGTAAAACCTAATTGTATTGCTTCTATTGTCATTAGAATTATACTGTACAGGGTGAGTTTTAAATGTCCCCCACCCTTTGGATAGTATTTTGATAGGATTCTAAAGTTTGTTTTGAAATACTTTGCGTGGCCCACCCCCCACCCAAAAACCGGGGGGAGGCCCCAAAACGTTTAAATATGCAACCCCACTTTGTGGTACCTCAAAAGAAAGGAATAATTAATACAAATTCAACGACACAAGTAGCTTTTTTTAATACTCGCTTAAATATTACAAGACAACAAAACTAAAATGCTAAATATAACATTAAAAAAATGTGTTTGAAAAACTTTTCTACAAAATACCTAATGGGATTATGGTGTAAGGTTGTGATGTTTCCCTTAAAAGATTTTGAATAAGAAATTGCCATTTAAAAGAAATTGTATGTGAAATGTGGCATTTTAAAGCTGATTTCTTGCAATCTTTAAGTGAGTATTACAAAAAAGATAATTGATAACAAGTTATTATTCTCGTTGTTGAATTTGGATTAAAATTCCCTTTATTTTAAGATGGCACAAAGGGGGGTTGTTATTAAAAGATTTTGGGGGCCCTCCCTTCCAGTTTTTGGGTGGGGGCGGGTGACGCAAAGTACGTTAAAAAAAACTTCAGAATCCTATAACAACATTCCCCAATGGGTTTCAAAAACGTTTTTATTTTTTAAAGGTTAAGGTGGGGGGACATGTAAAACTCACTCTGTATATGAAAACATTGTAAAAAGGCGAACACCGTGGTAGTAAATAAATAAACAGACATATTCCGTTATAAAAAAAGTTCATTATAACCAAAATCTATACTATGCAGAGGAAATATTTTGATGAAACTTATCACAACCAAGACCAGAAGATGGAAAAGCCATTTATAGCCTTTGTCCCTGTTCAAGTGAACAGTACATTTCAGTCAATTACCGAACGGTTGATTGCAGATATCAATGGGTTCTTTCCTCAATTGGCGAACTTTTATTCAACAGTTTATTTGCCAGTCTTTTCATTTTAACATTGGGTACCTTATAAACGAATGCTAATAAAAGGTTTTCTTGAAATAATTATTGTCATTGAATTATGGAAAATGGTAAAACATGGCCACGTGTGTATTAATATTTCTTAAAGCTAAGGAATTGGAATGAGTACACACTTAGCTGTCTATGCTATCTATACAAAAAATAGTCAGAAGTATTTAACTTCTAAAATAATTGTCTTAAAAACAACATCTAAGTTTTCATTTTCCCACAGTTGAAACATCTAATTCTTGTTTAGTCGTTAGAAGCATTTGCCTTTGCACAAAGTACGAAACAGTAATACACTTAGGATAGTACCAAAATGATTTGATAGTCTTGTGTGTTGGTGAGACGTACAGTTCACCTTACAACTGAAGTAATGTTGTGCACATCCGCAAACATATCCGGCAAAGTACAAACATAGGAACACCATAACGTATAACGAGTAAAGCATAGCCGACGCGTAGCTTCACACGCTATCGCAAAGTTTAGATACTAACTAGACTATGATAATATTTTAAACAAAACACTTTTGATTGACACATTTACGTTATAGCTACTAACAATAAGCACGTGAAATATACCAAATCAGGTCAAAACGGAGCGAGAATACTTTAGTCTGGCTGAATAAATTTCTTTTGTTTGATTTGCATTTTTTCTGAAAGTCACTAATAACAGACAAACAACATATATCGCACATAAGAGGTATAAGCGTTAAAATAAAACATACAAATGTCTTTAACAATATGCTTGAATTGGAAAACAAGGGGTTTAATCCGTACACAATGTTCAGGCTCACCTGGGAGAAGAGGGATTAAACTGAGACAAAGAAACCAAAGCTTTGGTTCAACCCAACTCACAACACTTCAACCTACAGTACCTTCAGAGGTTTACGCTGTTTATAACGTGGTCTATGTAGTTTCCTTTCCTCATTTATTTCAACCCTTATAAATCTAGTAAATAATGTCAACCTCCAAATATACCTGATAAGCATATTTTGAAAAATGGGAACAATTGGGAGAAATATTTCAATTTTTAAATGCAAAAGCATATGAGTGTTTGTGGTAACTTATTGGCTTTTAAATCGTTTTTCAAGAAAATACATTGTTCTATCCTTGTCCATGTGTATTTATGTAGAGAATCGTTATAAATGTGTGATTGTACGGTAAACTTTCCTGCTGCTTTGGGCTTGCTCTTTTATCTAAGCAGAATAAATAGGTACCTAAGATTAGGAGTGGTACCAAGGACAATAGATATAGGTTGAAAGATTTCATTGAGTTTTCAACTTTAAAATAATCAAATTTAGACACATTTTCAAATGCAAATAAATAACTTTTTTTGCGTAAATATTGAAAGTTTATGCAATCGTACTAGATTGTTCTATTAGTCATAACGACCACTGATTGTACAATAGATGTATTTATAAAATTTTAAAATAAAAATACTGAATTAACAATCAAAGGTTGTATATACCCAGCAAACACGTCCACAACATGTTTCAGCTAATTTAAAGCCATTATAAGATAGATATTGTTATGGATAATGGCTTTAAATTAGCTGAATTCTCTCCAACCTTGATTGTTAATTCAGTATTTTTATTTTTAGATTTTTCTAGCTTAAACTGTTTGTACTTTTTAACATCGTGGTCCTATAAGGCATACATTTTCCGTTTGCTGTAGACCGATCTCATTCATTCGAGTTAGTCCTATTGTCAGTCAGTGTGTTCCGCATTCTCCAGGACATGTGACATACAATTGTCTGTGCTTTAAAATGCCTCCAGGGACAAATTTGTTTCGGAACAAGCCGTGTTAACGGGTAAAGTCTGCATTGAAAACGTTTGATGACAAGACAAAGAAAGTTACAAATATAGTTTGCAACAAAATGTTTTCAAAGTAAATATTGTACCTTTAAAATAAGGTTTTACAAAACTAAGACGTGCATTTTAATTTTTCTTCCTATTCCATAAAAAATATTCATTTTCTATTTTTCAGAGTTCAAAAACAAGTTCGCCCTAAATTTGACAGGCTAAAACGTCGAAATCTACGAATATTTATCGGTTTCATTTTACCACAACCTAGACAGGTCGTGTGATCTGATACTCTCTGTAATGTGAAATAAATTGGGTTTGAACTGCTAAACGTTTAAAGAAAGAACAACGAATGGTGTGTAACGAGTAGCTTGATACATTCAACTGCAAATAATAGAAATTATGCAAACAAAGCCAAATGATAAAAAGTACTGTCAAAGGAACGAAGATTAATTCAAAATAATGCAATTCAGCCTATAAAACAAAGGGAGGCTCAGACTACTTAATCCGCTTAAAACACCAAGCTCGTAAAACAATCTCCATATCAACGCGTCAAGAAAGTAATCTCTTGTTACACTAAGTGCTCGGACGTCAATGTGAAATTACGATAAAGTGAGTTTTCTTGTACCTCTTCAGACAGAAAGTAACTGTTGTACCTTAACCATGACCTTACACCCAGCTAAAATGTATGTAGATGAAATATAGCTTAATAGTTAATACATATTTAACCAAAATATAAAATAAATAAGGCTGCGTTCACATTCATGCAGGTAGCACGCTCCTGATGGCCGGGATCCCGGCCGAATCGTTACGAATACATGGTTTAAGCCCTTATGTAATATGAGTTTGGAGAAAATCTCTCAGGATAAATGTATGAAGGGTGACAAACATTAGCTCGACATATGATTTTCACATGACAGGTCGGCTAGTTCTAGTTCATATTTTGCTTCATAACCTCACAAGACTAATAGACTTAAATACATTGTCAATGATATTTGTTATTTTAGTGAGTTAAAAATTTAATGAAATCTTTAAAAAAATTATTCTTAGTATTATATTTTGCTAGTTATTTACTAGTTCCGTTATAAAAGGGGCTATGTACGTATTAAAACAAACATAAAGCTGTACTTAATATACGAGTGAAAGCCAGGGATCGCTGATACAAAGTTTTAGGATAATCTTATTAATGTTGTGTTGTTTATCTCAGACATTTTGCGCATGACATATTTTTGGATTGTTACAAAAGCCAATAAGGTTAAACCCTTACGGTCTCACAATGTGGGATAATTGTGCAGAAACAAAATGTAGAGGCTTTTATTAAGATAGGTTCTTTAATAACCTGTGATTAAAGTCAAACTAAAAGTTAAATTCTGGGAATTTTGACGGTATGCCGTAAATGAACCGAAATGTGATTATAGTTTCTATTGATATATTTGGAAGTATGGTTAGCTAATTTGAAAAATGAAATCCACACAAACGCTCTGTTTTGACCTTATTAGAACCGTCGACGATACCTCACACATTCTGAAAGTTACAGACTAAAAATGACGTATTTCTCATTCATTCAGAGAGCAAATTGTCAAGCGTGTATTGTCCACAATACAATAGGGAAGTTCGCAAACCATTCATTGAGTTTACTTGATCCTCACCTCTTACCTGTGGCAGAAGAAGGTAAAAAGAAAAACAAATTGTCAACACAATTATATTGTCCTAGAAAACTTTCACCGAGGGCGATTTCTGTTACACACCTATTTATCAAAACCTGAGCAATTTAAAAAGATTCCTTCAATTTTCAAATTCTTTGAACGAGAGAAAGTTATTGAGTAAGTGTTATTGGATCTTTCACCATAATCTTTTTAAATAGGAAATGGCTTAAGTGTTTAGGTAGTTCTTGAATTGGTAGTTACATTGTTATTTCAAGATCAGAACTTACTTTCTTTCACTCGAACAATTCATCAGTTGCCACAAAGTTTTCCCATTAGGCAAGTTACTTTCCAGTTTAGAAAACAGTTCAAATTCAAATTCAAATTTCTTTATTGTAGAAGACAATTTTACATTGCATTACAAAAGTCAATAACATAATCTAGATCTTTACAAAAAACTTAAACTACTAGTAAAACAATTCAAATTGTATAGCTATCTACATAGTATGATTCATAGATTTAAAAACTCAGCTACAGAGTAACAAGCTTGTCCTAGAAGAAATTTGGTTAACAATGATTTAAATTTTGATTTCGAATTTTCGTTTTTTATATGCAGTGGCAATTTATTAAACAATTTAGGCCCGATGTTCTGGGGTAATTTAGATGCCAGTTCTAACCGATGAGGGTGTTGTCTGTGGCCAAACCGGTGCCGGGTTGTATAGTTGTGCGTCTCTACACCAGTGAGAACAGTTTCTGATTTAAATTTGTATAGCAACAAAATTTCCAAAATATATATTGATGCTAGTGTTAAAAAACCCAATGATTTGAATAAGTTTCTACAATGCGCTCTTCTGTATGTTCCTGAAATTATACGGATAGCTCTTTTTTGTAAACGGAAAACGCGCAAAAAGTTTGTTTGGGATGTCGAGCCCCAAAGAACGATTCCATATCTTAAACGTGATTCTATTAGAGAAAGTAAATTAACCGCATTAAGAACAAATTTTGATATTTAGCAAATCTTAGCAAAAATAATTGGGAAGAAAGTTTTGAGCACAGCGTAGTTACATGTGGAGTCCATGAGAATGATTCGTCGAATATTACACCCAAATACTTGATTTCGGTTTCTAAAGGAATCTCAAAATCATTCATACATATAACGGGGCTTTGTTCGCTGTGATTTGATTTTGAAAACTGAATGCAATTTGATTTATTAGGATTCACATGTAGGTTGTTACTATTGAAGTATTGGTAAAGACTGGTTAATTTCAAAAAACTATCAATTTCTAAACCGTGTATCGTACTATTTTCGAAAATGAGAGCCACGTCATCAGCATACATAGTAATATTTAAGTTTTTGATTGTTTTAGTTATACTGTTTGTATATAGAATGTATAAAATTGGGCCAAGAATTGAGCCTTGAGGAATTCCGCAATTAACTTCTATATTACCAGATTGTATATTGTTATGTTTGCTTTTGACTCGTTGAATCCTGAATTGTAGATATGACTTTATCAATCAAGAGATAGGCCTCGAATACCAAGGTTATACAGCCTTTCAAAGAGAATGCTGTGGTCCAAGCAATCAAAGGCCTTTTGAAAATCTAAAAACACTCCTACGGTTTTATTTTTATTGTCTAACGCGTTAACTGCCTTTGTTACAAAGTCAACCATGGCATCAGAAGTACATTTTCCTTGTATAAACCAATTGTTCCCTACACAAAGGTTATTTTGAAATACAAAGTTTAAAAGTCTCTGCACGAAAACATGCTCGTACACTTTGGAAATGGTTGAAATATTTGCGACCGGCCTCAATTTTCTGGTAGGCGGGAATCACCATTTTAAATATTGGGCACAATAGTTTGTTTGAGCTCATTTGGAAATACACCTTCCGTCATAGAACTATTTATTATATCAGCAAGGGGCTTACAAATGTAATTCGCACAATGCCGGATGGTTTTGTGACTCAAACCATCGTAGCCACTGGAGTTTGAATGTTTCAAACCCATAACTATTTTATAAACTTCTCGCGAGTCTGTCGGAAGTAAGGCGAGTGTGTTTGGACAGGTTACGTCGGTCTGTGACGGTACAACGGGTTCTGTTATCAATGACTGTTTTTGTTTACCGATGTTTGCAAAGTAATGGTTGAATGTCTCGGGGCTTGGCATGTCAGAAGGTACCGGAACCTGTTTCTTTGACCTGTCCGAGTCTATTATTTTCCACGCATCCCTCGCTAGGTTATCAGTCGATGCTAGCTGCTTACTGAGGTAGGACGATTTAGCGAAACTGATAACTTTGCGGTAAATTCTTTTATACGTTGAGTAATATTGCTGGAACTCTCTTGACTTATTAACTTTTCTTTTAAAATCGAGCTCTTTAAGTTTTTTTGAGGAAATAATTATGCCTTTTGAGAGCCAAGGCTTTACAGTTTTACTGTAGGTTTTCTTTTCTTTTTTATTGGGCAGGCAAGTGAAAAGTTATATTGAAACTCAGTTAAGAAATTTTTAAGTTTTTCCTCAGCGCAGGTAGCTTTTTGTGACATACTCCAATTTTCCTTTGAAAGTAAAACGTTCAAGAGATTTAAATTTTCCGAACAAGTGTCATAAAACGTCTCAGGAGAGGTGATACGATAGTTAATTTGTGCTAGTGAATTTTTGGAAGATAGTGTTATTTTTTGTGCAAAGTGATCTGACAGCCCAGTGCCTATCACCTCTACCCGCAATACTTCGTGCTCCATATTGGATAACACGTGATCTATGAGAGTTGATGTCGAGCTTGTTACTCTTGTAGGTGAGTTTACAAATTGTTTGAGATTAAATTCGTTCATTAAATCATTCAATCTATGAGTATATGCATTTTGCTTAAACCAATCTATGTTTAAATCACCTATTACAAAACAACATTTTTCCTTTGATAAATGCTTCGAGAGTAGACCATACAGTATATTGAAAAAACTATTTACATTCACACATTTAGGGGGGCGATATACACCAAATAAAACAAAATTAAACTCCTGATTTACTTCGATTTCAACCCCTGCTGACTCAAAAACCATTTCTTGACTAAAACTACTCATATTTACAACATTTACACTTAGATCACTCCGTGATAAGATGGCTACTCCACCACTACTTTTGTGGTCTACTCTTGAGAAGTCACAAACTACATGATACTCATAAAAATTTATACAATATAACTCCTCTTTTTTTAATCCATGTTCAGTAATTACAATAATATGGGGTTGTTCAGATTGTAAAAAAATATTAAATATGTCAACTTTTTCCCTTAAATACTGGATATTGATATGAATTATTTTAAAATTATTGTGTAAAACAGTTGTCTTACAGGTATCTTTATTAATCTGACCAAAATTACATGTTTTAATTAAGTTAGCAGAACGGATTTCTTTGTCATTTGAATTTAGTTTAAATTTAGATTTGAATTTGTGCTCTTTACTTTATTTATAATCAAACTACACAGAGTTTGTTTCCCCCAGTAGTTAAAGTGAAGACCACGAGACGAATATTTTGTTACTGTGATGTTTGAAAGGGAAGCAAGTTTGATGTGGTCGTATTTAAGAGCCTCAATTACCAAGTCAATGTTTGTTTTTCTGATCTGTAGGTTTAGATCTGGTCTGTCATACCTGAGGGGTAAAGTACATAGGATTACATTAGTGTGTTTGGTTTTGTTAGCAATTTCTTGTACACATGATTTAACATCAAATCCTTGTTTTAGCCCTATGTTATTAGTTCCACCCAAGATAACTAGATGGTCGTTGCTGCCAAGACTAGACACCTCACTGTCTAGGCCACTTGTCACACATTCCAAGGTAGCGTTTGGCTTTACTACGCTGAGCACTTGACTACTTGCTCCCAGCCTGTCTTGTACCAAGTGGCGTAGACCGCGACCGTGGCTGTCTGTCAACAATACTACTTTTTGTTTTACAGATGTATTTGTTTCTTTACTTGACTCTTTGTACTTTGCTAAACTTTCATAAACTTTACTAACTGAAAACCTTTGTAAGTAGCAACGATCATCTTCAACAGGAAGCTTATTTTTAATTCGGGAGATTGCTACCTCGATGAAATGCAGGACATAAGCACCACACTCTACACTCTGCTTTTGCCGGCCACAATGCATCTGCACTACACTGACACTAGGGTCTCTGCTGAGTTGCACTGCTAGTTGTTCCGCATGCTTGTTGTTCATTGGCTCCAGGCTGTCCAAATGGTAGAAGGTGTTAGTGACCTTGGAGTAGAGCAGTAGTGACCAGTGTATCCCTCCTTCCCTGGTGTCGTCCTCCCTGTCGTTGATCGGCGCCAGCACGTAGTCATAGGAGTCAACGGTAAGGTCTTGAAGTGTCTTTGCCACCTCCTCAGAGTTTATACATTTCTTGAGAAGGTGACTCACCGCAGGCTCCAATACAAGTGTGTTTTTAGGCACGACTATCTTCTCCAGGTACAGCCGCAAATCTTCATCAGGCAGAAGGTACCAGTTCGATGCTTGTTGACAGGTCTTGATTTTGGCTCTCAGCTGCTTAACGAACTCGTGATGAGGCAGTCCACGTCGTAGAACTCTTTGTGCTTTCTGGTTGTGCGTAATGATAATGACTGTGGCGCCCGTTTCCTCATGAAACTGGTTGATCTTCCTTGCGAAGTGTTCCAGCTTTATGAGGTCTCGAACACACCCCATCGGAGAACATACCAGCGTGCTGAATCCCTTCTTCTTGAATTCGGTGGTAAAGTCGTCAAAGGCTAGGTTATACTCCTCTGCGGTTGGTTTGCCGTTGTAGTTGGGCTTGGTGATTAAACTAAACACTCCAGCTCCGTCGGCTGCTGACTTCTGGAATGCCAAAGATCTTGTTAAGCACTGTTCAAATGTTGGCTTGCCAAACTTTCTTTTGAAGGTTACAGCGACCCCAGCTGACATCTGCCTTTCACAGTCAAAATCGGCCGAGATGGTATGGGCAAAAGCAATAGTGGAATTTCTTCTTAGGTCGTCAATAATATCCCCCATATCCGCCTCTATGACGTTGATGCCTTCCAGAGTAGCTATTGGAAAAATTTCAGTCTGGGTAGAAATACTGACGGTTGGTTTCTTCATGTGATGTTCGTTTGAGATTATGTTAGGTGTATCATCTTTAATGTGTTTATTTACCTCGTCTGTTTGTATTTCAGTGTAAACAGATTTATTTTTTTCTTGTATTGTGTCATTCAATTCAATTATTTGCTTCTCCAGAGATATCAATCTGTCGGTTAAAGCGTCATTAGTGTACTTTAGCTCTGCAATTCTTTGTCTCAAGTAATCGTTCTCTTCGTCCAATTTAGAAAATTTTGGTGGTTCTGGTGTAATGGTCGTGTAGGGAGAAAGCATTTCTGTGAGTGATGGTGTTTGAGTTACAGGTGATGGTAGTAATGTATCAGATATGGAGCGTGTCGGTGTCAGCAATGATGATGTTTGTGATGTTGGAGTGGAGGGTTCAGATTTTTCAGAGGTGGATGTTTGAGGTTCATGGTTGTGTAGGCCTGGTGTCAGCTTGCTTGTCAGTACCGTTACAGCATTGTTTGTTTTTAAGGATGCAGAACACTTGCGTTCAAGGCACCTCCAACTTATTTCACCATTCGCCAGTGTCTTGTCCTTTCTATATTTAAAAAGATTTACCTCTATACCATCCCTCCCCCTTGATGTTTTGATTTTCATAATTTTCATGTTTAATTAATAAAATTATTGTAAACAATAGTTCATATTTTAATAACTTTTTTATCACAAACGATTGTATAAAAATTAATTTGTGTCAATAAAACACAGTAAAACGTAACACAATCAGATAAATATTAAAAAAAAATATATTTGAAGAAATAAAATGTTAAGCGTCCAAGCTTGGAATCGATCCGAGGATTCTACGACTGTGAGTCCGGTAGCGTTCCAGTGAGCCACGGTGACCTTGGAGGTCAACCGAAATCACTTGGTAGTAACACACTTTTATCAATTAGTTGTTGCGAGGCCTCGTGCAGTTATCTTGCAACTTTTGAGGTTAGAAATCTACCCAAGTTACGCAGTTAGTAATATGGTTTTTCAAACTTAATTTCTCTAGAAATGTTTACTCACTGTCACTTGCCGTTAATAACGCAACATCAAATCACAACTTTCTAACAATAAACTGGGTTCTTTATATTAAATATTTATATAAATCACGGACTCTACATTTTACACTGTGTTACTAGTCGGCGCATGCGCACCACCCTCCCCTTATAGTTGAATTTCTTAACTGATAAATCAGTGGGAAATTAATACTTGAACCACGCCATTTAGTCTGGCTTATACTAGAGTTTGAGTTTTGACAGATACTGCAGATATCACAGCTATTGGAAAGTCTTACTGTTATTTTAACCCTTGTTTTGCAACTGAGTGCAACCGAGTGGTGTTTCGATTAACCTTGATGCTGTTGCAGTTTCGATAATCTACTACAATACAACCGACACCTAGTGTTTTATATTCTTAATAATCCAATCCTTTACCCGCATTAAAGATTTTTATTAACCTTCCTTGAGTACGTAATTCAGGTTCGTCTCATCCAAATTGACGAATTTTATTGCCACCCCTTTGCAAGAAAAGCTTTTTTTCTGTTGTCACACCAAAAACAACATACCTTAAAGCAAGATCCCATTAGTGCATTGATATTTTTGTTTTAACACTACAACTCATTTTAAATAAAGTTCAAAGGTTATGAACATATAAGTGTCTGTGCTTCTAGTTTGTTAATACTTTACCGCGTTGATAATTTTAATATACCTTCCTTGTATTTACAAACGCTTCCTCACACCTGAAAATACCGTACCGACATTTTGACTTGCTTATCTTGATGTAGTCAAGCCAAATTGCTAACCGATTCTTTTTTATAAGGAAAGTACAAGTATGATGAACAAATCCATGACCATGCTCGGTTGCCGTATATTCCAGAGTGCAAAATTCCCCCCCTTCGCGCCATGAACGCTCCACCACAGCAGCACTCCACACTATGCACCCCGCATGATATGGCAACCACGCTTGGTGATGAATTTAATGATTCAACTTACTACAAAACCAATTTCCCCATTCCATTAGATCTCTGTATACAACCTCTTTTCAGCGGTAGTGCTGATGTAGAGGAAAGGCGTATATACATTTCGTTTAAAAAGGCTTCACCGTGATACTGTCATGAAACAAATTGGAAATTTAGGTTTCAAAACAATTAATTAAAACGTAGAACGGTATGAATAAATTTGCAATAGAAATCACAAGTGTTCTCTTGATTACGCCGAATCACCGAACTAACTTTCACAGACACGCAATACTCCTCTTACTCCGCAATTGATAATGGTTTAGTACTGTAAACTTACTAAGTAAATATGTTGATAACAAATTAATCTCAATAGTATTTCTAAGATTAAAGAAGTAGCAAAGTGCAAGAAAAATAAAGTCCAAACGGTAATAACGTTTACTCAATGGTTCAGGTGGCACGAGAGTTTCTCCTAAAGTGAAATGAGAGTGATGCAGAAGGTTTGCATTCGACCACTAAAACCTCAAGGGATCTCAAACTTGACTTTATACCTTCTCGATATATGTAAACTAAACCCAAGTTTATCCCAGTTCACGTGATTTATCTAAGTCATGCTTTATAATACCAATACTTGTTCAGCTGATAAATGATAAGACGCATGGTTGTATTGGTTAATACATATCATTAGTAATCTGACTCCCGGAATTCCAAGCTTCGCCTTTGTGGATGACGTGAAGTTTCGACGTATTTAAGAGCAAAACATACCCGACACGTAGTCACAAGCGCTATAATAAATCTTAGCGACTTTCCAATAAAACAGAAAAGGTTTTCATTTACCTATTTTGAATCGGACAAAACTCTTTTATACACTATTTGTAATGTTTTACAATTGTCAAAGATTTGCATTATTTACTCTATGGCTTTGTATAGTAAACCAACAACTGCTGTTAAGAGTTGTATTTGTTTATAATAAAAACAGTTGTTTGATTTCTGAAACCTAGGAAACCAAGCCTAGATTATTTTATTTAACTAGTTCAGAAATGATTAAAATTATATTCTGCCCAGTGCTCTGAACGTCAAAGTGAACAAATTCCGACAAAATAACAAAACTGAAATATCTGGAGCAACCAGAGTTATTAAGATCGCTTTAAAAGTAACATTCTCTATTCAGGATGAGAGCTTGATTCATTTATGGGTAATGCTACAATTTTATAGGCAAATGAAAACTTTGAATGGCCACCATTTTCAAAAGGACTGTTAAATCTAGCAGGTTAACGAGCAGAATTCACTAAATAATTTTTATCTCCGAGGTCAAATAAGTTATTAACTTGTCCCACTTGTTAGTACACTTAAAACTAATATTAAAAATAACTAGTTTTCACTTCTGGTTATAAAATGGCGGCCATATTAAATGTTGTTCTAAGCTTAATAACTCAAAACCCTTAAACTTAATGGTAAACACACAAGGCTGAGGAAACGTGGCAAATGTCTTTATAAAATTTTTTAACCAAATGTGTTGCAACAAACAATAACGGAGGTATTAAAGTTTTCCTGAACACAACTTTCTATTTATATTTGAGAAACATTAATAAATAAAGGTTTGTAAAACTTTAGTTACTCCGTTGTTACTTACTCTTGGTTTTAGCATAAAACAATTGGGTTTAAAATGTATTGTTGTTCTTATGTATTTAATATTAATACTAAATTCAACGGTGCAAAAAAGCATTTTAACATCGATCGACTCGCTTTTGTAGGTGAAATGTGGCATTTTAAAAATGCCATATTTCACATACTATACTTTTTGTAATGACAAATTTTTCTTGAAAATATTTTGAGGAAAATATTACAACAAAATAACATAATCCCATAGGGTATTTTGAAGAAAAATTTGTCAAACAACAATCTTTTATGTGAAATGTAGCATTTTAAACCTAAGGTCTTGTAATCTTTAAATGGGTATTACAAAACACGAGTCGAGCTAAAGCATCTTTATTTGCGTCTTTGAATTTGTTGAATGAGAATGTCATGAGATGTCACAAGAATAGGGTTTGTATTTAAAACGTTTGCCTCCCCAGATTTTGGGTGACGCAAGTACGTCAAAACAAACTTTAGGATCCAATGCAAACATTACCCGAAGTGTTTTTAAAGATATTTCCTTTTTCAAATGTTAAAGTGGAGGGCATTTAAAAGTCACCCTATACACATATTATACATTATACTTCTTTATTTAGATAAGCCAAATGAAATTTGTAATGCTAACAAAAGGCTATTCATATATTATAAATAACCCACTGTTGCAATTTTTGTAATAATATTTTCGGTTAATTTGACTTTTAAGCGGTCCAAATGCCTAAAAACATTTTCAGAGTCCACTTTAGTTCATTAACACATATTTGCAACTTATTTTATGGTTGTTGTATTGATACAAAACATAGGTAAAAACACTCTGTGTAATAAGCTAAAATCTTTAACGAAGTTTCACCGCTATAGCTTCAGCAGACTTTGGGTTATAAGTGGTCCAATATGCCTTAAAAACGTTACAGACAGACAGCCAGGAAATTTTTTGATGCCAGTTACGGTCTTTGCAAAGTACATAAACACCAGATAATTAAAAACCGATGGATTCATAGCAATGTACAGATAAAAGTCTTATTTCGTTTATATAGACTTTTACGGCTTTTCTAGAACTTCACGTTACAGTAATGGGCTTATAAATTTTCATATGTAATGAGGTCTTACCAATAACCGCCATCTTGAAAATATTAAACTATCAAACATGTTAATTAATAGCCTATGTGTCGGCCGGGTATATAAGCAACATTCCTGTAAAACCTCATTAGCATTAGTTTAGTGGTATTTTCGTGATTGAGGAACAGTCAGATAAACAGACACACGCCATCTCATTTTTATATATTAGTATAGATCAACCACACAGGGATGCAGAATGACCAAAGCCATGTATGTAAAATATGTCAGCTAATCACACGTTATTGGTGCTTCTTCTTTTTGTAATACGTATCAAATAAAAAAAGATTTGTCAACAGTTTTCTAATTCGTATTAATGGTGTACGAAAGCTTGGTTTACGCATACTCGTATATCCTGTAAAGCATCGCACTAAATGCTCTCTGAAGTTATGATATTAAAAAACTCTCCATCAGTAAATTTCGACCTTTACGTAGCGTCATTATATTGTCACTTTATAAATTGTAAGTGTTGACCACCGGAGCGAACTCACGTTACCAGAGGGATGAACCTCGGTGAAAACATCTGATATTATATCTGCTTTAATACGTATTTATTGAAAGGACTTGTTCGTGTGTAGTTGGGTTTTTCTCATACAGTTTGAAAAAACATTATTTTGCAATCCATTTCGCTTGGAGAAGCATAAGGAAACAGTTTTCCGCTTGATTGGCTTTGTGTTGAAAACAAAACAAACCGGAATTGCATGCAAATTGGGCTTATTTTCTTCATAGCCATGTCGACTAGACCTTTGTAACAGATTATTCAAGTTTCGTTTTGCAAGTATTTTTTGAACAATACTGTTGGACACAATTTAATGCAGTTCAAGACAAGCTCTTCATGTTTCTTTATCAAGAAACATGGTGCTTATTTTATGGTGTACAACAACAGTTTACGTAGAAGGTGGATTCGAAAACGAAAACTGATATCACATGTAAGACGAAGACGAGCATAATCAAGTATGTCATACTTACATAAGTTTTATTACACTACACAATTTACACAATGTTATAAGTAAAGTTGTGCTGTACTTTTATAGTCATTTAATCATGTAAGTAGACACACACATGGTTTAAAAATTAATTTAGCATGCACTATACAAGGTGTCCCATAAGTTAAGTGCCAAACTCTGGGAAAAGGTTATATGGGTCAAAATAAAGAGAAAATAAAGAATGAAATTGTTTCCAAAAACGCTTAGTTTATCAGATATTCGCCATTTTATATTTGTCACTAATTATTTATTATCTCCCACACCATTCATCAGGTTTCACTCAAACTTAACATAAATTTGAATCTAAGTAATACCATTTAGGGGAAAAATTACCAGCATGATCTAACTTATCATTTTAAAACGGTGGCTATGTTATGGTATTTTTAGGGTATTTTTGGCGTTACACCTTAAGTAGCGAATAAACAGTGAGCTTTACGATATAATGTAAAGAATACCGTTTTGTAGCAAATTTTATTACCTATCTATTGGCCCCAAGGTCAATGAAATCAATTTTGAACCAAAAAGATTATAGTGGAAACTGTTGCAAACATCAAGATAATAATGTGGAAAGTTGTCTGTTTTTAGCCAGAGTTTCCACTATGCCTTTGTTGATTCTTAATTGATACCTTTGAACTTGATGTTAAAAGATAGGTAATACAATTTGCTACAAAACGGTATTCTTACACTTTATCGTAACACTCACAGTTTATTCGTTATTTAAGGTGTAACACCAAAAATGCCCTAAAATTACTATAACATAGCCACCGTTTTAAAATGATAAGTTAGATCATGCTGGTAATTCTTCCTTTAAATGGTTTTACTAAGATAAAAACGTATGCTAAGTTTGAGTCAAATCCAATAATAGTGTGGGAGATAATAAATAATTAGTGACAAATATAAAATGGTGAATATCTGGTTAACTAAGCGTTTTTGGAAACATTTGTATTATTCTTTTCCTCTTTATTTTCACCCATATAACCTTTTCCCAGAGTCTGGCACTTTACTTATGGGACACTCTGTATATTGTTGTGTTTTCTTATGCTTTTACACTAATGACCAGCCTTTTGTCTCGTGAATATATAACTTTGCCCTTACTTATATTTGAATAAGGTACTTTTTATCTACTTTGAACAAACTTCAAAATTTAAAATATATATTTGCATTAAGAAACATACGTGATTATAAACGAGGGGATTCCAGCATAGCAGCTACTATACCATACAACTCACAACAGTGTGTTGTAATGTAAGCTGATTTACTCCGTGAGTTCAATGAACTCTATCCGATTACTGTATAGGCAGGTTTCGCTTCACCCGCATTCATCCGGACCCGTGTTCTTCTATGTAGATATTAATGCTCTGATTCCCGTGTATTGTTACTCTAATGGGCTCTAGGGAAGCTTTTCAACACATATATTTCATGAAGTATTGGATTAATTTGTTTTTAAAATATGACACGCTTCCTGCAATATGAAAACAATTATTATTGTGTAGTCACTATAGTGTTATACTGTTATACGGTGTCGGTGAACTCTCTGGACATACTTTGTAGACATGTTCCTTGGGTCAAAACAAGAATATTTTACCTCATAAACAGGGGTCTCCGGCGCTTCGTTGTCCGTCTGTCTGTGTGGATGCGTTTTTTACTAAAATAATTATGAAAATAAAACTAATTCACTGATTTTCACCAATCTTTGGTCAAAAATATAAAATGCTATTTGCTAATTAGGAAAAAAATATTATTTCACTTAACTATTAATTTTCAAAATGGCGGCCGTTTAAAACTTTCAAAAATAAATAACTCAAAAACGAGTACTTTTACAACAAATTTATAAGAACAATTACTTTTAGTGTATTTATCTTCCTTTCTAAAATAGTATAAACTTTGAAAATCGAATGAGAAATAACAAAGTTATTGTAATTTATGTCTTACCGGCATATGTCCACCATGCGTTCCTCCAGTCAGCTAACGCAACAGCAATGTAGCTAACTACATTATTTTGATTCAGGAGTTTGTTAAATTCGTTTGGACATCTCTACAAACAATAATTAGTCTTTCCATGTATGCTACCGTGTCAAAGGTCGTCATTTTGAACAGCTCTTGCACGAACAAATAAATTACAATTTAAGGCCTCTGTTTTGTTAGATTAAATAGAAGATTAAATCGAAAGTTTAAAATGTAATTTTTTATGTTAAATTGTTTTATTTATTGGAAATGTCACAAAATAAAATTAAAATAATGCGAATTTAGTTAACTAGTTGACTTAGTTAGCTAAAAAATCTTAGTTAAAACTTAAAAGTAAATTATGTTAGTTAATGTCGGAGTTCTCCTATGAATTATTCTACTCTGTAAAAAACCAAGCCTAACCTGATCTAACAAATGACATAAAATGTTATTTATTTGTAACAGCAGGAGCTGTTCAAATTGACGACCTTTGACACGGCAGCATAACCGGAAAGACTAATTATTGATTGTAGAGATGTCCAAAAGAAATTAAAAAACTCCTGAATCAAAATAATGCAGTCAGCTCCATTGTTGTTGCGTTAGCTGACTGGAGGAACGCATGGCGGACATGGGCCGGTAAGATAGAAATTACAATAACTTTGTTATTTCTCATTTGATTTTCAAAGTTTATACATATTTAGAAAGTTAAACAAATACACTAAAAGTAATTGTTCTTATAAGTTTATTGTTAAAGTACTCGTTTTGAGTTATTCAACTTTGAAAATTTTAAAAGGCCGCCATTTTTAAAATTGAAAGTTAAATGAAATAATATTTTTTCATAATTAGAAAATGGCTGTTTAAATTTTTGACCAAAGTTTGGTGGAAATCAGTGCATTAGTTTTATTTTAATAATTATTTTAGTAAAACACACATCCACACAGACAGACGGACAACGAAGCGCCGGAGAACCCTGTTTATATGGTAAAATATTCTTGTTTTGACCCAAGGAACATGTCTACAAAGTATGTCCAGAGAGTTCACCGACACCCTGTATATAAACAACCGAATCGATAAGAAATTACATTTTCCTTCCGACCTCGTAATGACGTTTCGTTCTTCATTGTGCCATGCAACCTTTTTAAAGTAAAATGAAATTATAAATAAATTAAGTTAAACTAGTATTTTATTACGTGGCGAAGTTAGGACTTTATAGTCCTCTTTACTACTAAACCACGTTAAATATGTACAATCAAATCACACGTACAACCACATTACATATATAATTGAAAATTAGACATTTTAAATAGAAGATAAGACAAACCTTACTAAAGCGTCTAAAGGATAACAAATAAATTTAATCTAAGAAAATCACACTAACCTTTCATACGTCACACTGAACAAAGGTACAGTGTGCATATGGTAGAAACAATGCATTGTCATTAAATCATTTGTATAATATTTTGTTATACTAGTCTTGCTAAATATTTACTTCAATTCCAATGGAAAAGGTTTTTTGATGATTCTTTACTTTCTCGGAAGAAAAGGATGGATAATTTTGACAATCTATGTATTTGTGCCTTGCTAAGGAAGCTGTTTAATGAGTTTAAAATCTTAACAGTGACTGATAGTTAACTAATAATTGTTGAACATACTGCTTGAGATCAAAACATTGTCTACTTTGAGTTTCTTAGAATATTAAAACTTAAATTTTGTTCACTTCTCACGTCTATTGTATAATGACGAAAAAGTGTATTTTTAATAGCTCGATATTTACTCCTAAGAACCTTATAACACACTTTGTCTCAATGAATTTCCCACCTATTTCTACTCTTGGTTTATTGTTTGAATAACTTCCACTTAATTCAAATTTGATATTATTCGTTTTTAAAAATATGTTTTTAAATTTATTTCTGAAAGGTGTTGTACTTAAGTGCTTAAATCTACGAGAGTTCAGATCTATGAATTCATCACAGATTAACTACTGATACAAAGAGTTGTATTGTCCGCACAAACCTAAATTAACTGAGGTTATGTTTAGCGGAAACAGGTGCACGATAAGTGAAATCCTTTTGTTAAAAGTTAGGATCCAAGTAATCTAAGAAGTGATTGAGTCAATTCAGATAACAGTTCGGTATATGGAAGTTGATAACTCGAAATGCACAACCATATAAATTTACTTACACGATGTTAAGCAGACAAATTATGCAAAACTAGGTGAACACGGTTGCATTTTCATATTAAGAGTGTAAAGTACATTATTTATTGACGAAAGCCTTTAGTAACACTATATTAATCAGTCTTTAAAAGATTGAAGTGGCACGAACTAATGTTTTGATCAAGGTTTAACTTCACTGGTCAGTAACTTTTTAAAGTACTGTTTTTTTATAGCTTGTGGACATTAAAATCAGAGCTAGTTATTCGAAGGATTGCTAGAATAAACGGTAGCACAAACAGTTTGCATTCAACGTAAACAAAAGCACTAAATAGCAATGGGACACTACTCTTTGCTGTTGGATTGTCTAACTAAGCAAGGTGTGTTGTCCTGTTTGATAGACCAGGTAACTAGTGGACAGTGGACCAGGTTAACTAGTGGACAGTAGTGACTCTGTAGTAACGTTGGGTTGTTTCACTCGTAATGAGCTTTGTTTGTTCAGCGGAAAGCCGGTTCCAATTCTACGTAATGCACCAGCTCTTTTCACGTGTGTGACTATTTTCCTCAAAAATATCATCAGAAACCTTTTGACAAATACCGAATGTTTATGTAAAATTGTGTACAAGTTCCAAACTGGCCATTTGCTCTAGCAGTCTAGTGCATAGTTTGTCAAAATTATGTGGCAGTGTGTTGGGGCAGGCTCCATAGAAAACCAAGAATTACTCGTACTTTAAGATAGTTTAAGAAAGAAATTGATACGTACAAGCATATTCAAGCTACTTCAGTTAATCTTCCTAGACGATTCAGTTCTACTGAGGAAAATAAGACCAAGCAATCAAATTAGTCTGTTGTTGGTTTTATTCCCACCGTCTTTCCCTTGAACATTAGAATAACCCTTTTGCAACGCAGCGTTTTAGTGAAAATTAATTATTTATTTTTCGCTGATAAAATAAGAAACGTACCTAAAAGAAAATTGACAATATCGAGAGTTTTATATATTGTGTTTATATACTCTCACGTGTGATTTCATAAAAAATGTTTAAATTAATTTACTACCTATTGGGCTCATAAATAAGGTGTATTCATTGCTTGGCCTTTTATTCTTAAGCAATCATATACTTTACTCAAGATTTCGTTTAAAAAAATATTTAAAGCAAGTTCACTCATGAAATTTGGTTGTACTAATACTCTGAAGACTTGTATTTGAAAGTTTTTCTGTTACAAAATCTAAACAGTTGAATTTCTTTATTCAGCCTACATCAATGGCATTGTTTTATATAGTTACGTAATCTAGGGTTTGTGGGCATCACAAACGCTTTTTGGAAAAGCGGTCTAAACTCATCCTTTGTTTGTCTCATGATACAGCAACACTGGGTGAAAGGTTTTGACATGTTCATTTCGTGTAAAAGCAGCAAGAAAGTGTAATGTGACCTACATGCACGTAGATGATGGATAACAGACCTAGAGTTGAGTGCACAACAATGTACACGACACCAGCGACGATCTATCAACCTTTTACTGTTATTAGTTTGGTTTATTTACTTTGCTTTAAATAACCGATTTTAAGTGATTTCCAGAACTATATCACTGTTTGAGATGCCGACCACTCTCATGAGGGTATTTTAAGGCAAATATGTGGTGAAGGATGAGTCTGATGATTAATGTTGTATGGAAGTTCCGTAATCCCAAACTTGAAAGTGAACAAATTATGCTCTAAATTTTTCAAAGAACGCCAATTTGTGATATTTATATCTCGGATTATTCCGGCTACTGCAACCTTTCTCATGACATTTATTATTGTGTGTCCTTTGAACCCCAGGGACGCCTGAAACAAGTCGGATTCATCTGAAACAAAGAAACCCTCCTACGTCATAGGTGAAATGTGTCATTACGTTCTAAATTTTTATCCTTTCATTTTACATATGTCATTTTTTCTTTCTACCTTAAAACCTTTCCTCTGTACGTTTTATTTTTCCTATTTAAGTAATTAAATATTTACTTTAAAACAAGTTAATGTATTTCATATGTTTAATGAATGTATATATGTATATACACTTATAAACTGTGCATTATGTGAATCAGCTCAAAGTAAAATACTTTTAAATACTTTTGAGCAAATACAAACCCTAGCTCTTGAGAAGTAAATGAATAGAAATTGAAATAAAAGGGTGGTTTGGTGAAATTGAATTTCACCGAGTTAATACGAAGTCACTCCATTTGTCTGAACGGAAACTCTTTTGCTTTATTTGGAGCTGTCTATTGTTTCATTGGATCAGATGATTTACAGCTCATCAAATAAATCTTGCACATGTAATAACTGGTGACGCATTGTGTAAATTAAAGCAAACAAAATAAGATCGTACTGAACATTTATTTCACCCGTGATTGTTAATAGTTTTTGGTATAGTTTTTCCGTAGAATTTAGTGCTCAGCCATGCTTCGACGATGGTAAAAATTTATATTATCCATAGCAGGATGTTGTGTTGACTGTAAATAAAATTACACCAGCTTGTACTCAGTTGTAAAGTTAACTTATAAAAATTAGTTTTAGCACTTAAGAAATGTTTGCGTGACTTTAAATCATTGTACTAGTTAAACAATTTTATTAGTATCTTTAATTGCAAGTTACACATTATTACCCTGAAATGCAGCAATCCTCAACCAGCTGCGGTCTTTAGTCCACAAAAAAGAACACACACACACACTTTGTATTAGATATCTTGGTTGGTGGGGTTTACGCCCTGGTCAACCGTCTTCTTCAAATTCGAGTTTACCGATAACACCCTAATAAGTCCCTTTGTTGTGGGGAGGGGGTCATGCCCTGTATACACAACCAATCATAGACAGGTTTAGCTTGTAGCACATAAAAAATATCTGTAAAAGTTAGACCTGACAATATCTGTTAAATTTGGGAACATGTTTGTACTTGACAGTTAAAAAAAACTCCAGCTCTAAATGCTATTTTCAGCAAACAAAGTTAAGGGTTCAACGTATTTTTACTGGATTCCCTTGGGTCGAAAGTAGGAAACTACAGTTAAAAAGGAATTAAGAGTTTATTTAGTTGTTATGGATAGGGGGTGAGGGTTCTGCTACACCCTGTAGATCACTTTATTTTGGAGGTTTGTTTGGGTTAAAACTAGGTTTAGACTGCTCTGCAACAGTTCCATGATCCAGAAACAATATTTTATTCATTAACAGTTGATCTTCGTTTCCAAGGCTAAAACAACAGCTGCTGGGAACTGCGAATGAATTGAATTGACTCAGTCACGTGATCGCAATTTATCTTTCTTACAATGAAGAATTCTCTTTCTTCCCATCTCTTAAGGTGTCCTTATCTGTAACTCCATAGTGTAAACGTTGCAGCCTTCTGTTGTACGTTTCTCCAGGGGTGAACACAGTTAAGCCACATTCATATTTGTACTACCTCAAAACAACCAGACTTACAAAACTATGATTGCTGTTCACTAAAACATAAACCTAAGTACGCATACGCCGCTTGATGCATTGAAGTTCTGTTTATCTAAAAAAAATCTACTACACATGATTTTCACAAAATACAAATCTTGTTAAATCAACTTCATGGGCAGAATGATGAAAATACACTTTGTTTTTTTACCACAAGTACTGAGTTTACTACTTAGCGGGGGCCTCATAATGTGCGTTAAATCTAAATCACACTATGCATTATTTGACAACGAGCTTTTTGTCTTCAAATTTATTTAGTAACAATTTAGCTATGAAATGTATTACGATTGTAAACTATAATTTGGAAAATACAATATTTCATTTCATTTCATTTCAGCTATTTAAGTCACTATTTGACAGTCACATGTTTCGGATAAACATTCAGATTTAAGTACTTACTTGAAGGCATAAATAGTTGGGCCGGATGGTGTAGTGGTCAGCATAGCCGCCTGGCAAGCGGAAGAACCGGGTTAAAGTCCCGGTTCGGTCCAAACATTTTTCTCTTCAACTTTATTTAGTAATTTAAGTATTAAAATACATATACAGTATGATTATTTTCTTGGATCTGTAAAATAATTGAATCGCTAAAAATATCAGAACTTTGTATTTCAGTAAATATTTTAAGTTTTAAAAGAGAACAAATTGAAGCCGAGCAAACAAATCTACGTGTATTACTCACTGATGAACCAGAAAGTATAAATCAAATTCAAAATCCACAAAGAACTGCAAACTGGTGGTGGAGTCCCCTAACAACTACTTCCGGTTACGTCAGAGTCAGTTTCCGGTTCATCGGAAGTCTTTTCACTTGAAATTCATTATATTTAGCCACGAAACTGTATGTAGACTAAATATAATGAATTTCAATTCAAACGCCTGTCAGGCCATCTTAGCCATACAGTACAAAAACATTAAACTCAAGATCTCGAACACAGTACAGAACATAAAATTTAACAAAGATTGTTTGAAACACGACATCAAACCAAATTACATTAATGTAAAAATTAACAACAAATCTTCTGCAGCAAAACGTGCTCAAAAATCAGCTGAAAAACTATGGATTAAATACGAAATCAAAAATCTCTACTGTAAGAAGGACCTTTTGAATAAATTAGCCTTAAAGAAACATCTTGAGCTAGCCAACAATTCACATCCAGCTGCCTTTGATTCATTGTTAAATATCATTAATAGTTCTGTTGCGCACATCATCAAAATTAAAAAAGCCACTCACCGTAATAAGTTCACTGCACTGATCAACTCACAAAAGAATAAAGAGGCCATAATACTTCACGACTTTGAATTCTACCCTCGTACCGTAAATAAAACTAACATATCTTTTAGTGAGCAAGAAATTTCAATTCTCGACAAAGGCCTAAACCATAATTTCCCACAACTTGGTAAAAATAGCACTTTTCAAGAACTAATAAACACTGAAGTAGCTATTAAATCTATACCTGATGAAGATGTTAGATGTGCCTCTAGACTAAGCATGGCTCGTAAAATTAACAGGAGTAAGAGCCTTAATATAAAACAAAAACAAGAATTGTCTAATCTTAAATGTATCAAACAGAAACTCATTGATAACGATGCTTTGTTGTGCAAAGCTGATAAGGGCCACACCACAGTAATCTTGTACAAGCAAGATTATGTTGCTAAAGTAGATTCATTTATTGAAACCAACAATATACAACCATTGACCAAGGATCCCACTAACGCTTATCAGTTGAAAATAAAGAAGTTGATCAATAATAGTAAGATATTGTTTACTGACAATGATATAAAATCATTAAGGGTTATTAGCCCTAAGGCCCCATTGTTGCATGGTTTACCCAAGGTACATAAGGAAAACACACCAATTAGACCACTTGTAGATTACACCACCTCTCCCACTTTCAAAGTTGCTAAAAAGCTTGAAAAACTATTGAAACATTATATTGTTCTGACAAAAAATTACAGCCTCAAAAATGCATATGATTTAATAGACAAAACCAAGGACATAACCATATTACAACACCACACACTAGCTTCGTTCGACGTAGTAAACCTGTATACTAATGTACCTGTACCTGAGACCCTAAACATTGTTGAAAAACACCTCGAGAGTAGCAGTTTACTTCCTGAAGCTGTTAATGAATTCATGTCACTATTGAACGAAATACTTAAACAGAACTACTTTAAATTTAACGGACAATTTTACAACCAAAATGACGGACTGGCGATGGGGTCACCGTTATCGGGAATATTAGCTGACCTGTACTTGAATCATGTTGAAAATGAATTTATATTTTCAGACAAAAATAAATCCATTGATAAAATTTTGTTCTATCACAGATATGTGGACGATACTCTTTTACTGTTCAATGGAAATGCTCGACAATTAGAAAAACTGCAAAGTCATCTCAATTCTATATCCACTAAATTAAAGTTTACCCTAGAAATTGAACAATCTAATAAAATTAATTTTCTAGACATCACATTGGATAAACATAACAACAAATTGGACTATAGTATTTACAGGAAACCAACCACCTCAAACCAGACCATCCATTCAACATCATTTCATCCATACAGTCATAAAATGGCCGCTTACAACTCAATGATTCACCGTTTACTGAGCATTCCGTTAAATGAGAGTAACTATAAACAGGAAGTCAACATTATAAAATCTATCGCCATGGCTAATGGTTACAAGAGTAACATGATAGACAGACTGATAAATAAGAAGAATAATAGGAATAACAACCAGCGTAACAGCGAACCAATAGCTACTGACGCCCCAACCCCCAAATTTGTCTGTGTAGAGTATAGTAACAATATTGAGCACTGATTGAGAAAATCTGACCGTCAAAATATCAAGCTTGCATTTAAAACTACCAACAGAGTCCGTAATATCTTACAACATAACACCCGTAACAATACAAAATTTGACAGACCTGGTGTGTACAGAATTGGTTGTAAAGACTGTAATAGTGTTTATATCGGACAGACCGGCCGTACATTTGCAACTAGATTTAAAGAGCATAGACCAGATCCAAGAACCACTAATCAAAAATCATCTTTCTCTCAGCACCTCATAGACCATAACCATGATCTTGGAAATATTGAGAACAACTTAGACATTCTCCACGTTTGTAGAAAGGGTAAAAAACTGGATACGCTCGAGGAGCTGGAGATTTACAGGCATTTCCAAGACAACCAACATACAATTTTAAACGAGAAACTTAAATTCAGCTCCCACGTAATTTTTAATTCGATCACAGGCCGTCAACCTCGTCTGCTATCAGCTGTTCAACCACCACCAATGAACTCTCGCCAGACCGCAGCACTGCACGGCACAGCTGATAACAAATAACCTCAAATCCTGTCCAGTCTGTCAACTACCGGCTCGTGATCGTGACGCGTATAGTAGGCCTACAGTTCGTTAGTTTTTCGTTCCGTGTTTGTGTTTTGTGTTATATTCGTCACCATGTACTTTGTAGCGTGTTTTATAAATTCTCGACAATCCCTAGCTGGAGCTATCATCAGTGTATTTTAATGTGTTTAATGTGTACTACCACCTGAAGATGGGACCGTTGTCCCGAAACATGTAGTGTAACTCCACTCATTTGGAAACTGTTTGACGAGGTAATTTACCACTTATATAGTCTTTTCACCTTCTCACAAAACGCGAGGGACTTTGTTGTACTCCATTGAATCTACTGTACTGTAATGTGCATATGGGTGAAGGAAGATCCTCAAATGCAATATGTCAGCGGAAAAACCCCCTCTTAAAATCTATCTTTGTGGACTAACCAATAACCGTTAAAAAGGTCTTTATTAAGACTTACGTAAAGAGAAACCTTTATCAATCTACTTAAATAATGCCATTTGCTTCTCTTGAATGTAAACAATATTATGTCAGCAAAGGAATCAACTTAGTTACACCACGTTATCAAAAAAATAATGGTATGTCGGAAAATTCTTTTTGAATTTCTAAAATGATAATAAAGAAACCTAAATAAAGAAATAAAGAAATACTACAGAGAAATTTCGATGGAGTATAATAATTCACCTATTTTGCTACAGTATTACATTGTTCACCTTCACAGATTCTTAACTCAAAGATGATTAGATTGGAGCTTTCTGTCAGTAAGGACTGCTTAACACCAAAAATACAACTGAATATAGAAGAACTCCTAAGAACTAAACAAAGAACAACGCAACGCTTCCAAGATAATCAACAACTGAAAAATCTAGATAGTTTTCAAAGCGGTGACGACATAGTGTTTCGGACCAGAAATGACAAGTACTGACAAAAGGGAACTGTTGACAATAAAGGAGATCAACCAAGAACTTAGTGGATCAAACGAAACGGTGAAAGATGTTTATTAAGAAGAAACACCACAAATAAAGAGATCTTTCACTAATGAAAGTATTAAAGACCGTACATTGTCAGCAGAGTTTCTGCTAACTGACCTTCCTCAGAGGAATAAAATCAGTGAGAGCAAAACCAGACAAACAAACGGAAATGTCATCAAAGTATCAGGTCCAATGTCCTTCAGAGGAAGACACATCAAACCCCCCACCCGGATGAACTTCTGAAGGAGAAGATGGCTTAAATAAAAATATAGCAATCAACCATCTGAATACAGTGGCCTTAAAACACGTATTTTCAAAAATATTTCATGTTTATTTTGAACTGTTTTCGTTTGACAAATACACAAGTCCTTATCAGTTTTGACCTTGAACTTATTTCTTTAAATAACGATACCCTCACACACGCTTGAGGTTTTATTGGCAGTTTTATTCTGATTTACGTGTTCAGGCTTATGCACAGATAGACGGTTGCCAACGGTTTAGTTTCGAAGATGCCAAACTCTAAGAGTTTTTTCTAGAGCTGTACAGTAAAGATGCTACTCAATTACATTCGGACACATATGAAATAGGTACTGCTTAGGGACTCAATTTAAAACCGGGTGGTTAAGCTAATCAATCTTTGTAAAGCTCTTGCCCCCAAAATCCAAAACTATCATTGGTTTCTCGATATCTAGCAATCTAAACCATTAATCGTAATTTACCTGTGCATAAAGTCGTACCCATTTTAAGGGTATTTTTTTAGGGTTTCTAGAAGTATCGTTAGTTAAGCATTTGTATTAGAGACCTACCTTTAAAATGATAGGTTACAAGCTATGAGTATTGCCTAAATCAGGTTCACTGAATTAATGTTGTATAGTCAAACGATACACAGCATAAAAACAAGAAAGGTTGACTCGTACAAGTCTTCCACCAAAGTCACTGTTTAGCTCTAACTAATTACTAGTGACAAAAGGCTAACGTATTGATTTTCTTCAAACCAATCAATAACCCTTAAAATGCGTTCGCATTACAATAATATTCTGTGAAAACAGAGTAAGCATATGTATTACTGTAGTTTTTACTGATCGATTTCTTTTTTGTACTGGGCAAATTTTAATGTTATAAATCCATAAATCCTAAATACATAAATCTAAAACTGGAGTTTCTTAAGTTCTACTAACTAAAGTTTTTAACGGCTGGTCACATGAAACACATACTCAAGCAAAACTAGTGTTTTGTGGTTAACTTACTAGGTTACTTTAAAGAACCTTTTACAATTTTGCGATAAAAACAGCTGCTTTAGACACATGTATTGATGTGCTCAAATATAATTTTTAGGTGATGAAAAGTCCTAAAAGGGACGCTTTTTGATACGAGCTCAAGACAGCTGATGTCCATTCCATGACAGAAAAAGATTATTAAAACTATCTTTTTCTTCATGGAGAGAAAAATGGTCATCAAAACCATAATTACCTGGTTTTAAACGTGACACCTTAGCATGCCAATACATGTATCTAAAGCAGGTGGTTTCAACACAAACTTTATTTCTTATAATAATTTGCATCATGAAAAAAATTACCATTTATTACTCGGCCCAAAAGTGTATTTTTAAACCTAAATAGACCTGACTAAAGGATCCAGTGATGAAGTATACTATTGTCTTGTACCCTGTCATATGTTTTTAGAGGAATAGAAAGGTTAAACACAAAAAACGACAGGACCAACACTGACGACGCTATGTTTTCGCGTGGAAGGCGGTCTATGACGTGTAGGTTTGGTATCGTACTCAATGACCGATAGGAGGGCTCAGAATACAAGTGGACCAAGTCCACTTTTTGACTTTTTCGAGTTTGCAGCGCCAAAACATGCACCAACAATATAAAATTTCTGTGCAATAATGAACCAAGTCCTAGTTTTGATAATATACGCTGGGCAGCAAGTTCTGTTGTGAACTGAAAGATTAAGATTTTCTTTCAAAATACTACTGAGCCAAGTCCAGCTTATATTTGTTTACTAAGTACAGTTTGGTTTAATGTTCGGTATAAAAACTGTATTTAAAAATTTAATCGCTTCAACAGTTTAGTACATATTAATTACGAGTATAGTTTAATAATTATATTCTACAGTGGATGTGTGCCCAAGGAACTGTGAAAAGTGGCAAATCAACAAGAGGAAGTTGAATCGGTAAAGAGTACAGTATTTCAAGTAATTAGGTAAACAACGAACAGAGACTTCCCACTGGATATAGCTGCAAATGTCCCAGAAAGTGTTTTGAAAAGTTACCTTCGGAAGATACATTGAAATAATTTTTAATTTGTTTTGGAACCTGGTGGACTACTCAAAATGGGGGGCGGGGCTTAGTTAAGGCCTCAACTGTCAGTAGACTTCGACCAATTAAGACGGATCAGGAGAAGGAAAAGCAAAGGTTTATCAGTCCAGATATACAAATAATCACCCGAGGGCTTGTAAGACCTACTTTCTTGCTATGTTACAAGTTAGTTAGGGACGATTATACAGATGTCTGAGTAAGACTGTAATTGCTGCTGTTATTAACTCAAGGGGTAAAGCATAGTCGTGTAAAATTGATGACTCGGATGTTGTAGAACACATAATGTCATTCCGCTGTTATCAAAGCCACTGAATGGGTAATGGAAACAAAAAGTATCCAAGCTCAGATTTAAACATTAAAAATTTATAAACAAGTGGTACAGTGAGAACAAAGAGCCTGTCAAAAAAGTATTATTTCCAAGTCTTTAGCAAAAAAATTAATTTGCATTTCAAATCCCTTTCTAAGGACACTTGCAGCAGTGAGTTTGAAGAGTTGTTTAAAAGAATCAGTGCTGAAACTGATGAAAAAGCACAAACTGAAAGTAGACAAACAGCTTCACTTAAGGCGAGTAGAACAAAGCGTGTGCGTAACTTAAAAAAGATGCCACGGAAGCCTCCTAGAAAAAATATATTTGCACATTTGATTTCCAAAATGCATTGCATTTTCCCAAACTGACTACTTTAATAGCCTGCTCTGAGACGAATCTTTATGTATATAACTACGGTGTTCGTTTTTATAATAACAATACCTCCTATATGCACAATTGGGATGAGACTGATGGTGGAAGGGGTTCTAAAGAACAGCTACTTTCATGTCTTCGGAAACATTTATATGAACGTGCCTGGACATTCAAGCACATTGTTATATTTTCCGACTCATTCACTGGCCAAAACTGAAACATTAATGTTATAGGTTTTTCTGCTGAATCTGGTCAAGACCCTCTATAGAATGTGGAAACAATTGACATCAGACCTACCTTCTTAATGACACCGAATTTGATATCATAGAGAGAGAGCAAGCAAGAAACATGGAACCATCAATGTGCCTAATGATTGGGTCCGATAGCAATTAAACTGCAAAAAATGAAAAAGCCTCAGTTTGAGGTTGTAAAATTAAAACTAGAAGAATTTCGTACCACAAAAACCTTTAAAGCTTCAACGATAAATAGGAAATGTACATAGAAGAAAACAAAATAAATTGTTTGAAAACCAGGTGCTTGAGGTTTGAAAAAGGACCCCTTTCAAATAAATATGAATGAATCTTCCAGAAAACTAACAATATTCAAAACGGTGAATGTCACAAAAAAGCCAAAAGGTAGGCGAGGGAAACTAGTGGAAGTGCGAAGTTTGTTGACGGTTCAACAGGGCATTATCATTCCTGCCTTACGTTTATCCCGGGTACTTTAAGAATCTTCCTGGACATCGGGCAACTCAACAACGTCAGGACGACGAAGCGGACAAAGATAGTGGATCTTGACAAGTTTTTATGTTAATTGATTTTCTTTTTTTTTAAATCATTAAAGTTGTCTTCGTCATTACTATTTTAATGGATAATTAAGTGTAAAAATAAAATGTATCAACAATACTTGGAGTTGGTTCATTAACATCCCAAAGATTGTCAGAATACATATGAACCAAGTCCATTATTATGGAATTATAACCAATATAACATGCAAGTTGACTAATGGACTAATGTACATGTGCAAGTTACCCTTTTAGCTGTTAAAATTTAATTTAAAATCCAAACAATATTGACAGGTTATCTTATCATAAAGCTTTAACTTTAAATCTCTGTACCACAAAACTAGCTTTGGTGGACTTGGTCCACTTGTATTCTGAACCCTCTACATATCTATCGACTATATATTTTTATAAATCCGATATTATCGTATTTATAAACTTGAAAAAAGCTTTCGATTCAGTTGACCATGACGTACCGCTTTCAAAACTTTGGAATGCAGGTGTAAGAGGGGTTGCTCAGAATTGCTTAGCAATTTGTCTAGAAGATCTCAATGTGTTAAGCTTCAAAATGTTACGAGTTCTACATATATACATCACTTATGGCGTACCACAAGGGTCTGTCCTTGGTCCTATTCTGTTTTTAGTTTATATGAATAGTCTATGTACAGGAAAAATACATTTTTGGAAAAATTACTTGTTTTGCTGATGATACAGTTCTAAGTTATTCTCATAAGGACTCAACATTAATGGCAAGGTATATGCAGGAAGATTTCGATAAGCTTAAACTTCAAACCGAATGGCTCTTAGTAACAAAGCTAAATGTATTAGATTTTCGTTAAGAAATAGGATAGAGGTGGTAAATTACTGTTTGTTTTATAAAATATGTTCGGATTGTCTACAAACAGTTTTTGGTTCGTGCAGAGATTGTATGGTTACTCAGCAAGTTCATGACATCAACTATCTAGGTCTCACAATTGATTAAAATTTTAACTAGAAGCTTCACATAGACAACTTAAAGAAGTATCTGTGGTCTTGTATAAGGAAGTTGTATCTTTTAAAATCGTGCTGTCCTCAATCGGTCTTAAAAACTGTATTTTGCTATAGTAGATTCCAAATTGCAATATGGCATATCTTGTTGGGGAGGAGGTTATCATTCCAGTATTATCCCTCAATTTTAACTCAAAAACATATTGTTAGGTTGATTATGGGTGCAATTAGGCTAGAAAGTTCGTTTCCATTGTTTGAATATTTAAAGATATTTCTATTAAAACACTTATTTATTTTTAGAGTACTAAGAACTTTTTTCATTAGATCTGGTAATCTTTTAGGTAATGAGCAAGTGTATTCTGAGAGACTAAGAACAAGGAACTTGGTAGTTACTCCTCGTCCTCATTTTGAGTTGTTCAAACTTGTCTACAGTTATCTCACCCCCAATCTATTTAATTATGTTCCTAACGATATCTCTAATTGCAATGATTCTAAATTCTATTGGAACAAACTAAAGAAGTGGCTGTTTAGTTGTCCTGATGTGGAGGTATTATTTTCTTAGTTGTGTAATTGTAATTTCTCTATGTACAGTATGTACAGTTGAATTTAAACTAGATATTGCTTTACCACTCTTACTAACATGTGGAAGATCGTTAATTTTATCATTGAGTGTTTATTTTTATAACTAGTTTGTCTATATTTAAGATTATTTTTCTGTTATTAATAAATAGTATTTATTTTCATTGTTCGACAGTTTTTGATTGTACCTCAACACGGTTAAATGAGGTACCTAACTATTCATTCGTTTTTTATTTTAGTATGAAATTATATTTAGTCAAGAAATTGAATATCTTGTTGTAACGTTGTTCACAAAGTGAAAAAGTACTATAGAAAGTACTATAATGATAATCAGAATCAGAAACATGTGTATACAATCATTTTTGTCTTTCATTACATAAGTGCCAAGTGCACGAAGGTAAGAAAGTCATTTCTATAGTAGTTGCCTAATTAGCAGTCTTTCACTAGATACTAACACAAATCAACATTATCTTACAAACAACATGCCTTATTCCATATATATTTTAGGTTAGGTTAAAACAATACAAATATTACAGTTAAAAAAGAAGTTCTTGAACTTAGAAAAACAATATAGTGTGTAATGAATTTTATAAACCATTCTACTTTTTACTTTTGGCTAAGTTATAGCTTTTATCTTCGCATATTGTTATCTTATATTTCAAATACTGCTTGAACGGTGATAAAGGAACAAAACGCTTTCTGAATGCTAAAATATTTGATTGCTCTCAGGACGAAAGTAAAGCAACGAAGTCCCGTCGAGAGAATGATCATTAAACATTCCTGATTGTACTTGACAAAAACAAATATTCTTTGACATTATCTCAGGAACTGTTTCCGCTCTTAGCTATCTATCTCCATTATTTATCGTACTAATTTTTGTATTTACCGTCATCGTTACTTTCAACTCAATTCACATTTATGCACTGATAGGTGAGTTGTGAAATAGCAGCAACGCGATGTAGTCAAGTTAGTTCCAATCCTTAAATTAACAAGACCAGTTGCTTTCTACAAAGAGTATGATTATACCTACACGTTACAAGTTTTTAATAAAGTGTAACTCAAAACAAACTGCTTGAATTTGTTATTTTGAAAGGGAGTAGAATGAGGGTTAAATTAGTTTTCACCTCTACTTTGGCAGTTTATAAGTTAACCGGTGACCCGTAAACAGAGCGTTTTACAGAAAATCTGCAAAATTAACAGATTTTTAAATACTTAAAACATAATCTACTAACAGCAGTATTGTTAGTAAATAGCAGATGTAATTGTAAACTGTCCGAAACAGCGTTTTGACGCAACTTTTGGGTTGAACTGTGGTCAAAAGTATGTTAGACATTCCTAACTGGAAAAGGCGTTGCCAATATAGGCTACTATGAAAAGCTTTTCATAAGGCGTAAAACACTCAAGTCCTTCATACAGTATTTAGTAATGGTGTGAATAGATATTGTATAAAAAGTAATAATACAACTAATTCTTGTAAAATGAATTTGTAAACACGACTCCTTTATAGTTCATCAAAGATTTGAATACTTGTTCAAAGATTTAACACGGCAACCGTTTCGTTTTTTCAAGTATCAGGGAACTCGTTTGATTGGTTGGTTAGAATAGTATACCCTTTGTAACCAAGGCTTGTACCACCTTCGTTTTCTTACATCCTCGTAATATGTAAATTAATATGATCTTTTAATAAAAAATAAATATGCATTTGACAACTTTTTCGGCTAACCTTACCTGAATAATTTTTTATTTAGAAACTATCTAGGCTTATTCAGCTATAATTTATTAAAGTTTTGTCCGATATATACTGTTAAATATTTGACGAAATTTATTTCACGTTAATATAACACTCTGTATATCAGTAGTTAAAATAACTGTCAGCTAAATGTATTAAGTGGAAATATATTTCGTTGTACACGTTACACACAGTTGTAAAGTGTTTAATGAAACTATCTTTATTAAAGTAAAAATTACCTTTACAATTTCAACATTGGTTTACAAACCCCAACAGAAAATTAGTTGATATCGAATAACCTCTGATGAAACCGATTTATCATTGATAACATTTCAATGGCTCTCCCATGCAAACACAATCGCGCAGATACAATGCTATCGATGATTGAGTTGCTCAAATCTGAACGAGGTTACCTGCCTTTGTCACGGTTGATTCTATATTGAGTATTGTTTGATCAAATCACTGCAAATATCCATATGTTTGTTTCAGTAGCTTTTAAGTTATGGAACAAATTGGTAGGATATCTGACTAATTTTCCAATCAGCAATAATTAACATCACGGCTAGCTATTTGGAGATTCTTTCTCTTATCAAGACAGTAGTCAAAATATCAGTAAAATATCTTTTGTTTTGACCTCGGGGTCTTGTTTAATCAACCATAATATAGCTCTATTTGATTCATCATATGAAGTGTAATACAGAGGAGAAAAAATATTATACGTTGTTTTGTGGTTTGATGACGCACTTTTCTCCCCCATATAACTTGACATGTTACTTAGTGCACATGGCGAAATATATTCGACACCACTTTAACTAAACAGTTTAGGCTGAATAAGCCTAGATAGTTTCTAAATAAAAAATAATAAAGCAAGGTTAGCCGAAAAGTATTGTCAAATGTATATTTCTCATTTTTCATTTATCAAAGGTTCATATTACATATTACAAGGTTGTAAGAAAACGAAGGTGGTGCAAGCCTTGGTTACAAAGGGCTACTATTCTAACCAACCAACCAAACGAATGTTTACGTCAATCTAAAGAGTGAAAATATAGGCCTACATTTATAGCAACTCCCAATAAAAAAAACAGTCTTGAATCGTTTCAACGAAGTTTCAAAAAGGGTATCAGCCCTCGACTCTGAGATTGTTTACAATACATAATCAATAACCAATGCTTGTTCAATAAACCCACCTAAGCCTTTTCAATGTTCAAACATTCTTTAACTTCCGCCTTAAATTTCAAAATTTGAGACTCCATTTTTAAAGGTAAGAAATAGATTTGACGCATTTACGAGTATGAACGGAAAGAGTAAGTTGTATCACCTTTTACAAACAAGATGTGCACAACCTTAGTCAGGAAAATAGCGCTTGCATTCATATTTCAATAATAATGCTCTTGTTCATGACTTCGCTTCAAGGTCAAATATGGATTGAGAATCCCTTCCCAAATAAAGCTATATTTTCTGTGCGAAACAATCATTGATATTCTTTACTATATACTTAAAAGTAAAATAATCGTGACCGACACGTAGTCCCAAGCGTTACGTAAACCTTAGCGAAATTAAAATAATAACAAAGTCTACTTTTTAATTACCAGAAACGCGTTTAATAATATAGTTAAAATCACAAACATAATCATGTAAATATTCAACATGCAATACTCAAGAGCTGAGAAATGTTTCCTAAACTTGCAGAACGAGAAGCGTTGGTCTCTGGAGCGTAGATGACGTCATAAAAGTTTAGATTGAGCTGTAACAATAAAATCCAGCTGGGATTAGTTTTCGTCGTAAGATTTCCATTTGTCAAGGAGACCGTGTTGTACCCAAGTTTCAAAATTAGGATTTGCTTATTGATTGTTTGATACATCCTAATCATTAAGTTCTTGTTATAATTATACTTGGTCATTTCTTTAATGTTTGCCTCGGTATAAAGCTATGGTTTCCTAGAAAAAAGTTCACCGCTATATTACGGCCGTAATGTAGCGGTGAACGTAACGGTGACGGTGGACGTAACACAATATTCAAACATATGTGGACAAAAACAACTTTTGACATGTTGTTTTTTTTAGTTTTCAAAGTTTATTTACGTTTATTGTAATGGACAAACTAGATAAAAAAAGTGTCACCTGACTAGTTTTCACCGCTACTTTACGTCCACCGCTCTCTAGGAAACCACTCTCATCTAATAACATTGAAAACAAAACTCACCGTCATATTACGGCCGTAATGTAGCGGTCACCGCTTTCTAGGAAACCATAGCTTAAGTCAGTGTTAAAATTCAAAACAATCAAATCAAAATCTTTGAACCAGCTACACAAACATCACTAACACGATATTTTTCTCCCTTTGGTGAAAAGCATCATCAAAACAATACTTCGTTTACTTATTACTTGGGTGTAAAAGTGACATCAGCTGGTTCAACGAGTTTGGTTTAACCCTGACCTTTAAGTTAATAATAGCTGTTTAAACAGCTGAAATATATACTTTATGGTATTATATTATGTGAGTCGTGATGGAAATGTGTATATTATTATACACTATAGTCATTGTTATAATATTGTTGCATGCATATGGCGTGCTATTGCAGGATTTATATTCTGTACTGTATTATATGACTTATTCAGTTTTGTACTTTTAGCTATATTGTAATTATTGTTACCTAGCCTAGGTTTGTACGATCATTGTTGTTATTGTTTTTTATATTATAAGTTTTGTTGATTCATGTTAATTTAATGCGCCACGTTTAAATGTAAATGTAAATTTATTAGGTGCCTGCCCTTAACCACCACTATTAACTAAATAAAAAAATAGTACATTGTAATTGAACACTGTATTTAAATTTTACTGCATGTATCTGTTTTATTTTATGCATCTATTGTTATTAAAATATTGCATGTGGTCGCCACTGACAAATTATGCATAATTTGATGGGACCAAAATGACGTAAACAATTGTAAAAGTAAATAAATGATAAATACTTTGTTAGCTTGCTTGAAGCAACTTCATAGTTGTCTCCTAAGTAAAATTATCTTCTCTGAGGAGAGCTTCTTGAATATTCTTACTTCCTATACCATGAACCAATTTGTCTCTTAAAAATTGATTTTCAAGAGATTCACTCGTTGGATCTGTATATTGACATGACTGTATAAGATAGCGACAATCAGTCAGGAAATGGTCAAATGATTCATTGTATATTCTAGAATTGAACAAAAACCTTTTGTACATTACATTTGTTCTAGGATTAACATAGCCTCTACAACTTTGCTGTACATTTTTTTGTCAGTTTCGAACAATTTACCTTATCAGACGCATTTTCCTGGTTTGTTGCTATTGCACAGTCTCAAAAACCTCTTTCCAAAACTTCCATTCAGTGGCAATATTTACACTTTCCAAATTAAAGTTAGGAGGTAATTTCACAAAACCACTTGGCAATGAGTCCATCATGAAGCAATCTTGTATCTTTTAAAATAATTAGTAAACAAAAATGACTCTGACTTAAATAAATTCAAGTTGAAAACGGACTAATTACACAAAAACAATTCAAAATATAAATATAAAGTATTAAAAAACGATGGTTGATTGTTATATTTTTATTCAAGCCGATCTTTGGCTTTTCTATCTTTATGACTATTAAAACTCGAAGTAGCAAACTAAGGTTTCCAAAATACACTTTCGACCTACCCCACAAACTTTTTATACTCAAAACCTAATTCAAAAATATCTTAAAGGTTTCAGCTATCAAATGATTGTGGAAGGGGAACTTTTAAAACACTTTGTTTGGGAACTATCATCACTCATTATGAAGCGATAACTTTATTACATTTAACGTTAAATACAAATTAGAATACTCATTGTGGTGGTTTTCTTAGCGTGTATAACCCATGCAAATGTTTAGTCGTATTTAACTTGGAGAACTCTGCTCTAATTAGTTTCCAAAACTAGCAAAGGAAGTGAATAATTTACGCTTCATTGTTATGGTAACGAATGTAAAACTCTCTTAGCAAAGCTTTGCCATGTGTATATTTTAGTCTATACTACGCTTGTGTGATCGAGGTTGAATTTAGTTGAACTCCCTGGGATTTAACTCAAGATTATGTTTCAAACTGGGTACTAGACAATTTTGTCAAGATCTTGCTTGGTCAAACCGGTTTGCAAACGGAGATTACCATTATTTCCACCGATAAATTGTGTTTGGTAACTTAGTTTGGTAACAAAACCCGTTCTAGAATTCCAAGCTGAATTTTCGTCCGAACTAAATTAGCTAAAATCATTTATAAACTACTTAGTACTTATATCGTTGAAGAGACAAGAACGTACGAAACAGAAGCTACGAGTAATTATTGAAGCTTGCACACTTTGATGTCGGCTGCTAGCAGCGCCCTGACGACAGATTGCTGTGTCGTATCCGAAACGTCGTCTAGTTTAGATAGTACATCGTTGCGGTCTATCAACAACATAAAGACTGCATTACGTTTATACGGTTCCTTTTAATAATAATAATCTTTTTTGTCATGAAAAAAAGAACTTTGCATTGAAAACTAACAACATAAGATGAACAAGACTAAATGAAGATAATTACACATAATAACACTATGAATTTTGTATTAACTACTAATCTTGAGTTCGTATCCAAAAGTTCTTCAAAATTGTAGTTTATGCTTGCTTTTATTTTAATTTTGGTATCTTTTTCAATTTACAGTACTTATATTTATTCCTTTTTTCATAGAACTTTGAAACGTTGTTATTAAGTTAACTCATATTGTAAATAGGACATTTTTAAAAATAGGTTGTTTGATGATTTAGAATATTGAATTGTTTACAAGTCTTCGTTTTTATAATATATTCTTCGTTTTTTTGGCCTTGAAAGGATTTTAAATTTGTTTTGAAGAATATTAAACTTTTGTAGATGTATAAAGAGTAAATTGTCAAAATGTTTTCTTTAAATAAACTCACACAGGAGTAACGTTATGGTTCTCTAAAAATAGCTCTTAAAACTGACTTCTTATGTATAACTACAGTAGATGTTTTACTGATGGTGATCTTCCCCAAATTGTTATTACATATATTAAATGGGAGAAGATTAGTCCATAGTACAAAGTGTTGAGTTAGTGAACTGCAGAAGAAGACATTTTCTGATTGAGTAAATCCCACTTATTAAGATAATTTTATTGCCAAGAGGAACTAAGTGTCAATTATCAAGTAGTTTTAAAATAATTAGTACAAATGAAAGCATAAAGCATTATTAAATGTCCACTACTAAATTTTCAGTCGCACATCCGTTCTCATAAGAATCGATTTTAGTAGGCTACACTTGGTACGATAAAAATGCACATTATTTCCAACATTTTTAGAAGCTTATAAAATATGAGGTTTACACAAGTTATAGAGCTTTTAACGTAGGCGTACAGTTAAAAACACCATAATATATCGCCAATATTTCGTGAAGTTATAATATATAACTGAACGTTATAGTCTTAAAAGTTGGTTGATGTACTTATGATATATTAATATTGTTCAAACTACATACTTAACATACTGTTATTTCAAACGGTTTGACAAAACTAACCCGCACTACGAGTATATTAATGCTGTTGCATTGAAATAAATAACCTTTCTTACATCTGAGGTTTGTTCCAGTTTAAAACTCTTTTTGAAGAAGGAACTTTTGTATTTCCCAAAGGAAATGTCTGTGCCGTCATGAATAATTCTAAAAAGAAGTAAGTGTCAACAAGTTAAACGGTGAGGTTTTTATAAAATTGAACGAACCGCCAGATTCACTTCGTGATTTCTGAAGAAAAATCAGGTAAACACTTTGTCGTTAACTGACCTTGTTTTTCCTTTTTTCTTTTCAAGTTATACAGTTGGAAGGGTGGGAGTATATTAATAGTTGAGAGTAATTTTCCATGAATGATTAACAATAGTTTTTGATGATATACTTGAACTTACTTTTGAACTTGAACTTTTTAGTCTTCTCGCCCAGAGTCCTTGAAGGCGATGGGCACGTCAGCTTGCCCTGTTGAGCCAGGGACAAGGATTTGAAGGGTTAATATGGTTTTGTTAGGCTAGTTAAGATTTACAAAATTTACTAAAAATCATTTTGAGTGACTTATGGTTCTTAAAAAAATACCAAATACCATCAATACTGTAAAAACATTGTTCTAACAATAAGGTTTTTAATGCAACCTTAAATTGTTCATTGTCTTTAATTAGTTTAATTTGATGTGGCAAAACTTGTATCAGTTTCTACCTAAAAAACTGGGGTTTCTCTCATATGTAGCAAGCCTGTGGTATTCTGAGAATATATTTTTGTGTCTCGTACAATATCATACCATCCTCTATTTGCCTAGCGAGAAGGATGCTCTCGTAAATAAATAGTGATGGGAATGTCAAAATGTTTAGCTGTTTGAATGCATACTGATAATGTGCCTGGGAGTGAAGGCCAAGCATTGCCCTATAGACATTTTTTTGCTAAATGACAATTTTATTTATATGACCCTTGATAGCCCCCATAAGACTATTGAGTATGAGATATGTGACTCTACCTGACTAAAATAAACCATTCTACTGAGATGACAGTTCCCATGCTACATTTTATCATCAAGAACCAGTCGAAACAGCAATAGCTTCGTCTAATTTAAAACATATGATTGAAATACTTTTCATTTTATTGGAAATTCGCAAAGATTTGAAGAAGCGCTTGTGGCTACGTGTCGGCTATGTTTTAATTTGTCTTAGAAGTTTTACAGATATAGATTTTATACAAATAGATAAATCAAGCAGGTCTATGTTAAGCGACAGCTGCCCACAAACTGACTGCCTGTTGACTGGGGGCAGCGGTTGACCAATCACAGAAGTGAATAGCCCTAACCTGCAGCCATATCAGAATGCACAAAGGTACCTATTTTTTCACATTACATAGAAATGTTTTAGGGTTAAGAGGCATGAAGCAGGTTTTCCTATAAAAAAAATATGACTAACAAGAAAATAAATGATTAGATAGTGTAAAGTCATTACTAAATTATATCATTAACAAGCCTTTAGAAAGTTCTCTACACGGTGAATTAGGTACTTGTATTATTTTAGAATGAGGCGTCGTACACAATCTAAACTGTATGTAGCCTGTTATGAGTCCTTAATAAGTTTTTAAGCTATTTCTTGCTGAACGTTAAGGCGTAAATTATGATTATCTCACGCTTCAGTTCATTATTTATAAGAGATAGCCAGAGAAGCCTTATTTCAACTAAAGCTTGACTGAATGGACGGTCCGCTAGTTTTATGTACGAGGCATTAATAACTTATCTTTTAAAAAGTGCTGTTCTCGATGTACTCGTACTATTCTAGTTCACGGCATGGTTTTTGGACCAACAGTTTTGAACAATTTTGGAATAATTTTTGAGACTCCAACGTGTACTTTCTTTATATTCTTTGGCTCTTACAGTGAGTGGTGCATTTCTCTATCTTCTATGTATTCTCGACTACAAGTACATTTTATACCGTAAACTTTAGAATCCTGAGTGTTATTTCTGTGTTTTGTTTTAACGAGACTTTACATAATGGTATTCTGTGCATTGAACGCGGTTCTGACTTAAAACTTTTGTACCTAACCTTTTAAGTTTTTCCTATAATCCTGACACGTTAAGGATTGACACAAATGCCGGTTTTTCAGCAACCCCATTTTCACCTCAGTATTTTTGATTGGGCTTGCTGTTAAAAACTGACATTTGATAATCACATCGTTGTCATCGTTAAAAGTGTGCAGATAGTTAAAAGACGACTTAACGAATCAGTAGATTCTGATACTAAAGGTACGTCGTTATCGCAAGATCAGAACTCTTTCACTGATCGAACAATTCACCAGTTGCCACAAACTTTTCCTATTAAGCAAGTTACTTTCCAATTTAGAAAACAGTTGAAATTCTGAACTCCTAATCGTTTGGAACTATATACTTGAAACAACGCTATTATTTACGATATTTTGTGTCAGCCATCCTTTCAATTACGTCTAGTCTCAGATAAAGGATTAATAAAAAGTTAACCAATGCAAATTCCAGAAAATGTTTGAGGTTAAGATTTACTTTGTCCGTTTTTATTTTGCATTTCGCTGTAAAAGTCGTTCTATTGTTGTATCAGCAGTGCTATGAGCTATGGGTGTTTAATATATTATGTCACAGACAAAGTTTAAAGTATCCAATATTTCATACAGTTTTATTTTTGGAAACAACATAATTTGAGTTGCATAATTTGGAATTGAAAAGAGACCCTTCACCCGAAAGTTTGAGTTTAAAACCGACAAATAACACAACACAGGAGAAGCTCCAATGACAGAGTTACTGTTGTATCATTCTTGTTTTATTACGAGGTAAATATTTAGTAACTTAGAAAGTTCATAATAGTGGCGGAGAGCAATTTAGTAAAAGGAAAGAAAGGACTTTTCTTGCCCCTTCCGGAGAAAAACTACTCCTCACGTTTAGGGTAGTTAAAAACTCCACCCATCTTCAGAGGACTACACTAATCTAGGAACTACATTTAATTAATATCTTAACTTAAGATCTAACCTAAGACGATTCCAACCAATATTTGAAAATACCGCTACATCATAAAAATTGATGGCTTGTCAAAATTACAATCACAAATATAAACAAGTAAAATGAGGACACGATATAGGAATAAAACTACATGTTAGCCTTAACATAAAAGAAATAGCTGAAAAACACAGAAATGTGGTAGGTAGTTATTAATTGAAAGGATCTCACCCAGACTCGGACAACGAACCTCGCACTACGGGGGGCACGCACTGACTAACTAAACAACCCTCTGAACCAACCGTCCTCTGAAGACGAGTGGAGTTTTTAACTACCCTAAACGTTAGGAGTAGTTTTTCTCCGGAAGTGGCTGGAAAAGTCCGCTCTTTCATTTTACTAAAAAAACATTTAGTGTTCCGACTTAAAATAATACCACCGCAATTTTAATAAGCCTCACACAACTATGGTTGGTTCACCTGTCGCAAGAAGTAAGCAGTTTGCAGCACAGCTACTTACAGTATACTGTAAAAGGAAGAGCGGCAGTTGACTCAACCAGTCTCAGCAAGTCCCCTGATGGTGCTTCATTGTAAAATGAGTGAAACGTTTTGCACTGTAAATACTGTAAAACTGATAGTTTATTGGGCAATCTGTAACGGAAGCTTAAGGTTATACAGGGTGCTTTTTTTAACGCAACCCAACTTTCAAACTTTAGTAAGTCATTCTTTACGAGCGCTTTAAGGTCGTTAATTGTATCATTGGTTTGTTCACTTCAATATCTATGAGACGGTATGTGCTGTTGCGGTAATAAAGTGGTTTTAACTTTCTAACTTGACGTTATTGTAAAATAATCGCAATCATGGTTTTTAGCAAAGATCAAAGAGTGCTTATTATTGACGAACACTTAAGAAGAAGACAATTTCTTTTTGTCATGAGGAATTCAGGGTAAAGTTTACAGGTGTTAAATATTCCAAAAATCTAAAATTCACAGGTTTGTTGAAAGGTTTAACAAAATAGGTTCTGTAGGGAACGGAAAACATAACAGAAGGCGGACTGTACTGAATGAAGAAGTGACGGACAATATTAGGGTCGGACTAGAAAATTACCCTAAAAGAATCATTCAGAATTTTGAAACAACAAAAGCAGATAGCCTACTAACTTCTGGATACTTGATCTTAAACTTATCTTGACTAAGAATATTATCGTGCTCTGAAGTGCTCTTCAACAATAAGCACTGTTTGATGTTTGCTAAAAACCATGATTGCGTTTATTTTACAATAACATCAAATAAGCAAAACAAAACCACTATATTACTGCAAAAATACATACCATCTGATAGACATTGAAGTGAACAAACTAATGATACATGTTACGACCTTAAAGCGCTCGTAAAGAATAACTTAGGCCTACTAAAGTTTGAAAGTTGGGTTGCGTTTAAAAAAACACCCTGTAGTTCAAAACAACTGATGAAAGCGTAGTGTGGCGAAACTCAATTTGCAATACAAATCCCACCACAGTTCCTTTGATCACACCGTATCACTGCAATAACTTTAACAGACACACAGTTGGAATTACTTACAGAACGAATTTGTTAACGATTTAATAGTTTATACTGACTAAGTTAATAGTATTTTATGAGATTAAAAGTAGTAGCGTAAATAACTCAAAATCCCAGGTGGTACGAGAGTTTTCTAAAGTAAAGAGAGAGTGATCATGTAAGTTTGCATGACCACTGAAACCTGAAGATACTTCAAACTTGGCTTGATAACTTCTCGATATACTCGAAAGTAAACTAAGTCCAAGTTCAACGCAGTTCACATGGTTAATCCAAGCTATGTCTTATCATATTTTATCAGCTGACACAGATGTTAGTTCTTAAGACGCATGGATGTGAGTCACTAAGAGGTCCAAGCTTCTCCTTTGTGGGTGGAGAGAAGAGTCAACGCAGCGAGATAGAGCGGCCGCGGGTCCAACTCTGGAAGCTGCTTATAACATGGAGTAATAACTGCAAACGACGTTTCAAGATATTTAATGTGCCTTGATGTTAAATTTTTATTTGAAAGCATTATCTATTTAATCTTAAAACACGTGTTTCCAATAAGAACCTAGACCTAGAAATTTTCTAATAAGTTTATTTTGCTTTCCAGTATTAGATGCTTTGCACGGACTCTAATACAATTTAGATGGATTTAACGTACTTGTAAGCCTCAATATGCCAATAATGCAATATCGAATTTTAGCTCGTATGGTGTATCTTCAGTTCGTGTTTCGTTGTCGTTTCGATCTTGTCCAATCTTATTTCTTGTAAAACTATTGTTTAAATTATAATATTTTGGTTGCAGAATAATCGTAATAATTGTTTATTTGGAAATCAAATGACCTCGGACTTAACTGTTTAAACAATCGGCTCTGGTTTGATAAAGTACATCCAGGCGTCACTGAGCTTGTCATAGTGGAATACTATACTCCACGTTGAGATATGCTCACTCATTAAAAGAAACAGTAACAAGCACAGTTTCCAGAAGTTCTCGTTTAACGAACCCTCCGAACCGAAACTTCTGTATAATGGGTTTAGCTGTATTGATGCAAGTTGAGAATGATAAAATGAGAAGGAGTAAAATTTATTTTCTTTAAAATACACAATTTAAAATTTGTCATTGAATTTACAAAGCCCAAAACGTTAACTTTGTCCCGTTAGTTAGGAGAAATTAATGCAATTATCATTTTTATAGTCCGTACGAAAGTGCGACGCACTGAGGAATGTTTGGCTTTCTTAGGCAAGGGGTCAGTGCTTAGTGATTAATGTTTGAAAGTATAGCTAACAAATCTAATGTAACCAAACTGAAATATAATAAACAGTTATTGATACAAGAGATGTGATATTAGTAAAACTATAATTTTTAAGGGATTTCATATGTGTGCAGGGATGCTTTGTAAACACTCATTTTACGATTGTTTTCCATACAACAACTTTAACTCAGACCAAACGATTTAACGAAATTGACTCTAAATTTTGTTATTTACAGTATCATGTATAGGTAATCAGCTGGTTAGCCCCTTACAAAATATGTTTATTTTCAAAGATTTGCTGTAAGGCCTAAAACCCGTTGTGAGCGACGGTGCCATGAAACTTCAGACATAGGCCAATGCACGTGACCTTGTAGACCTTACAATCGTTACCCAAATTTGATGTTTCTAAACAGTCTTTTAGTCACACCTTCATCATCCAATTTATTTATTTTTCAATAACTTATTAGCCATTAACCTTCATTAACAACTTCGTTTTAATTGAGTTTAAGCTGAAATTTGCTAAAGACGAACTTAAATTTTTAAATCATCTTCACCCAGCTTTTCACTTTTAATGTTACAAATTATCACTATTTTAAAAACTGTCATCTAACATTACTTTTGTTTTGCAAACCTTTTATTTGGTCAAATTTAGCTTAAGGTTTGATCATCAAACCGTAATAATATTTGTTAATAACTCTAGTCATGGACATTTGAAACATTTACCCAAAAGTACACAATCTTTCTCAACCAAGAATATACGAGAAACACTGATCGTTATATAATATATTCAACTAGTTTCAACTTTAATTATATTAATTTATTCACATTAACAAAGGGATGGTCGTAATCCTTTAGAAATTATTATGCATTTGAAAACCCTTACCGTACAGGTGTTCTTTGGGATAATGACATGTGGCCCCTATTGCAGTGAACAACATCGTGTATCGTATTTAAGCAAAACTGCAATATCTTTGTACCCAACACAGTTGACTGAAGCTAAAAATAGTGCCCTCTATTCGATGACGTGATACTACACACAAAACTAAAATTTTCTGATTGGGTATTTGACTAAACCTGAGAATTTTCGATCGACCAAACTCGTAAGGGCTCGACTATTTACAAAACCACTAGGATGAATCTACGTCTCATCAGTAAAAAACCAAGGTCAAAGCCTTTACTCCCGTCAGTTTCGATGAATAGTCGAATCCATCTACCGCACACTAGGCGTTTAATTTTTGTACAAGCCTTCTTAAATTCCTGCGTATCTACTTTTAAGATGTGCTTCGACATTTTTTGTATGGAAACAACTCCTACTATTTTCGAGGTGACTACCTTATGGACTTTCTTTTAATTTTTACTCCTTGAAAATGTGGTACTCACCTCGAAAATAGTAGGTTCTGTTTCTAAAAAAATGTTAACGAAGTAAGTAATAATCATATAATGTTTTTATGTGATGTGCTCAAACGTTCAATCACTCTGTATTTAAAATTTGTAAACATGGTAATTTCGTAAGTAGCAAATACAGAACGCAACCTACACGACCTAAAAGAAAAACAGTACGCAGGTCACGTTTTGGAAAGAGCAAAGTTTTTTGACGAAAACTTCTGATTAAATTCAAACTCGTGTATTGAACATATTGAAACCTTGTCAGTTTCATTCTTATTGGTTTTCATTATTAACTTTAAAAGAAAATAGTTATATTTAGCAGAGCTTTTCCTAAATTAACAGACATTTTATGATTTGATCCATTTTATAACTTTAAACTTGCACTTTAGCACTTACCTGAGTGTCCACCTGTTTTTGTGTGCGTTTTTGATGTGGTTTTCACCAAAACGCAGTTGAAGGCAGTTTATTTTTGCCTTTGTTTCACAATTTTACGCAAGATCTTGCGGGAGGGTAGTGACCTTATGTAAAACTAGAGTAGGCAATTTTTGTAGTTTTTTCCTAACTTAACAGTTTTGCCTAACGACAAATCGGTTGGAGACCTTAATCAAAACGCCTAAAGGATTAATTATGTCTAAAATAGTGGAGGTTTAATCTGTGAAATATTGAAGAAACCCAATGCATTTTGTTCGGAGTAATGTAAACTCAATGTAATCAACGGTATGAATATGCCGGAGTTATTTAGAGTTTAAAAATAAATGTAGAGAAGGCTCCTTTATAGTAATTTTGGGATTCCACGCAACAGATTCTCAATATGTTTACTGACATTTGCAGGGCCGCTTATTAGGCTTATATTATAGTTGTATTGTTATTTACCAATGTTTTTAGAGATGACGTTCAAATAAAGCTACTCAAATAAACCAAAGTTCACTCAAACAACTTTTTTGTCACCAAATAGATTTTATTTATTGACAAGTGCTTATTTACTTGATTGTTATTGGTTCCTTAACGGTAAAATCAGCACACATAAAGAAGCTAATGCTATCAGTTGGTTGGAGGGAAATAACTGAGATAGGCGAGATGAAAACGAAATGGTGCCGAGCACGCATAAAACTTGTTACAAGACAGACAAGTTCATTTGACCTGAGTAGCATGTTCTCGGCAGGGCACAGTAAAGTATGCAATGGAAGAGAGCAGGGTTTAATTAAAACTGGCAAGACGCTAAATTGAGCTGATTACAAACGGGAGAAGAGAAGCCATGGCGGGAGATTACTGTTTAATGATTATATTTATTCAGAAGAAACCAACTGTTAGTTCTAAGTCAGGTGTTTGACTTCTTGCAAGATGATGTTAGCATAGTTGTTGGGCTAAAAACTACATAAGAAAATAATTAGGCATTTGTATAAACTTATTTATTTAAATTCGTAAGTACATTATATCAAGTCTGTTTTGAAAGTTTTAAAGCTGATGCTCTCTTGACTTGATGGGGTTCTTGTTTTGCGCTTTACAGAAAGATAATACATGTCAGTGAACCTGGGAGCCACAAACTATCTGGTTGCAGAAGTTTTGCTGAACTTAACATTTGTAATGTCAATCGGCCGTTTAGAAAATTGTATTACAGGTTTGTGATACGCTTGGGAGAACTACAGTACTTTAATAAGCTGTGTCAATAGCATAACAACACTATATGTGTTTGTTAACCTGAATGTTATAATTACGTATGTTGTATATATATACATATAGATCTTCATTTGTATAAACGCTAAAAAGCTAATTTATTACTGAAGAAATTTGAAGACAAAAATGTTTGGACCGAACCTGGGTTCCCCGTCTCCCGCTTGCCGAGCGGTTATGCTAAACCACTACTGCACCATCCGGCCCAACCATTTCTGCCCTCAAATCAAGTAATTTCTTCAGTAATATACTCGTACATATAAACAGTGATGATCCACACTCTATTAATTCTAACACGTACAGTTAGTGCCAACTAGCATGAAGTGCGACTTGCGTATACGCGTAGATCACTCTTCCCTTAGCTATCCGCTTAGTACAGCTGGTGACAAGCGAACCTCGCTGTAGCTGTCCAACAAATACAAATAATATAACCTCATCTTGTTGTTAATTTCTTTTAAACAGAAGTTTGGAATTAGCTTTAACACTTATTGAAAAAAAATTGAAACAAAATCAACCAAACTGAATTTAAAAGGTCAAAATAAATAACTATTTATGGTAAAGTAAGATTATTTAATTTTAAATTTTTATTTTGAAAAAAAAACACCATCTGGATTCTGTTGGGACGAGCTATACTAAGCCGCGTGAGGGGAAAAGTGGTGGTGGCTACGTCACAGCTGTTTATACTCCCCTCTTCGGGATTCATCCTAATTGGCGCGGTCTGTACTTGCTTGAATGTAGCCTAAGTTTACTAGAAGACCCAGCTGGTTTCAAGACCTAAGCCGAACATCACGGTGAGAACATTGACTTCAGTGGATGAATGGTGCAACTCAAGAGACAATACTTGGACGGGAAAAGCGGCTTTGTGTCTACGGAGATCAGCTCTTAACCAACTTAGTTTATACAGACTTAACTAACTTTGTCTGGGACTGAGATTAATCCTTGATGTTAATAGTTTGATTTAATGGTACCGGAGCAAGGAATGGCTATGACGACATCATTATTCTTAGTTGAGTCAATATACAATTTATACAAAATGCCTTACACCTCTATCGCGTACACAAGTGAAACATAACACAGTAGGCGAAAACATGGATAAAGTAAATACACGTAAATTACTGCGAAACCGTTGACCGATTCCAAGACCGACGTAGGGTGACGAGGTATTGAGGGCTTTTAAATTATGAATTATGTTTTATTTGCTTATACCGTATTTCGTTGGTTGTTCCTCTAAGAATATTAAGAAAACACAAAGTTAAGGTCAGTAATTCTCAACTTTGTGATAATCATATATGCAAAACAATATACCCTAATACCCTTTGCAGTAGCCGTAAAATAAGCCTAAGGAAATGTCCTATCGGCCCTCCATTTTAAGATATATGACACACTGTACATACAAAACAAATGTTTTCATCGTATTCTTTCAACAGTTCAACCCATTCATGGGCCTCCCTCTAAACAATACACGTGCTGTTTAGTGTGTACATTTTACTCAACGGACTTTTCTTTTTATAAAGAGTATACAGTTGTTATTAGCTTCTTAGTAAAAGTATCATGTTCAACCTAAACGACACGGGCTTTTTTCTTTGTTCTCCTGCAAAACATGCAATTTATAAATAATTATCTTACCAGAATGTTTAAACTATGTCTATATTATATTTTAAGAGAAAAATAACTGCAAAATTTTAATAATGAGCTAAAATACCTCGGAGCACTCTGTAACAACTCTTGTTAATAACCCCCTTCAACTTTGCGTTAGTCGTATACAGTTTCAAATTACTGTCATTTATACCGGAAACTCTTCTAAAAGCTTTGTTTTGTGATTTTCTTTCACATAATAAAATATTTATTAGCCTGAGGCCTTTCAAACACCAAGTGCCTTCAGAGGCACATCAATAACTTGCTCGATGAGCATTTTTTCTAAGATGAACATGTATTTCCATGTATAAATATCCAACACATACATTTTATGAAACTAGATAAACATAAATTATTGTAGTTTGAACTTATTAATTTGCTTATCAGTAAGTTTTTCTACTTACGTGCAATCTAGTGAAAGGGATTATTTGTTCTGACTGTCTGAAGATTGTCAATACTACATCTCCGATTTCCCTTATTTTCATTTCTGTGCGTACGTCGACCAAAGGTTTATACATAGCTTCATTAACTATTAAAGTCATTAAATACTTCGAAACTCTAGACATCCTGAAACTAAGAGAGTATGTGACTTTGATTAACGATCAAAAAAGGGATACTTGCCAAATTCCGCACCTCGTGTCTTTTTCCTTCCTTTTTTCTGTGAACACTTTGTCTGAAGGGAATAAAGATCACTTTTGGGACTAATATCTTTTGTCATGAGATAAATAACATTGATGAACTATTTTCAATTGAAGTGTGATATTGAAAAGCTGTTACATAGGTTTATTATTATTGTTTAGGTTTACGTTATCGGTTTTATTATTTAAAACCAACTGTCCCTGTAATGTAACGATCAAATTAAAGTAGTCTTTATTTGCCTGAAATAGCAATCACACTTGTAAAAAAACAGCTGCTTTTTAAAGCAAAGACTATTTCTCGTACTCCTGTTGATTGGCAGATGTGATAAACATAAAACTGTCACTTGATAACCTTTATTGAGCAGTCAATCGCACAAATGGGTGTAATCATTTTGCAGTTGGTTCAACCTCAGTTGGTTCACAAACTAATCTACGATATCAGACTGCAATCTCTGTGTCATTACACGTTTGGATAGGTGTTTATTGTCTATTAAACAATATTAAACAATAATATTTATTGTCTTGTCTTCAAGTTACATTGGACTTGAAAAATTCACCAATAACCTCTCAGTAGCGCAATTTGTAGCAATTTTTTGTTGAAAGCGTACTATTTCAAAGATATGCAACTATTTATGAAATCCGTTCTTTCGGCTGGACGCACTCCAATGCGCCATTGGGTAAACAACTACGTAAACAATACGTTTGGGTACCTAAAAAGTTCTGTAAATTTGGTGCCTTTATATTTTGCCGTCAAAAAATAATAATTTGCAAAATTCATCGTAGTTTTTTATATTAATCAATAGTTCAAAACGAATTAGTGTTTCTATTTTATAAATTCCAGTTAGGTCAGCTAAGCAAGGTATTAGGTACTGTTTTATCTTGAAGTGCATCACTATTTGAAAAGATCAAAAGAGTTGCAACTTGGCAGTATAGGGTTACATTACGTTTCTTTGAAACCTTAGCCCGCCATGTCACGTAAGTGCTGAACCTTTCCCTCTTTGATAGAACTCTCTTCCAATAGTACTTTGTACTCAACACGTGTTTTAAATCGAATCTTGTACAATTTTATTCAAATTACTTACATACGATATTATGAGGGACTCAAATACGTTTTGTTTTACACATTAAAACGCATTTTAGGTTGTATTAAAAACTCTGAATAGTCTGAACGAGTTATACCAAAGGACCACTAAATTATTCCATAATTGACCATTTTTAACGTGATTTGACGCTTTAATGAATCCCTAAACCACTATTTCAGATGCCGACCACTCTCATGAGGGTATTTTAAGGCAATTATGTGGGGAGGGTGAGTGTGATGAGTGGTAGTAATGAGTTATGAGGTGTAGTCTTGTTACAAACTAAGGCCGACCCTTCCTTAGAATGGGTCATTAATTAATAAATAATTAATTAACAATAAACTTGATAAAAAACACACCTAATTAACCCGACCAAATATCAAGTATTCAATAAGACTGATACTTCCACCAACAGGAACGAAGAAGATATCATAGCACATCTTGTCAATAAGATGATCAAAGTTACCAGAACCGCTATGAATAAGACATCTCAAGCCTCTTTCACGGAATTATACAGTTTTGAGTGGAGCAGCTTTGATCGCATCAAACATTCATTGGTGAACACATCTTCTCAGTTCGGAAAGTCGACAAAGCTTACACAAAAAGAAAAAACACCAATTTTATTATTGATTAAAATGTTACACTGAACGAAATGAAAAGTAAAATACCAGACTCTTGTGAGATAAGGAGCGTTATAACATTTTACGTTTTGTACTATATGTTTGGTCAATTAGGGTTTTGCCTAGAGCAAGTCCCAATTAAAATAGTATTAGAGGAAACGATGGTTTACATTTCTATCTGTAACAGAATCGATGACACAGTGTAAATACAGTGATCAACACGGGACGACATGAGGACTGAAAGTGACAGGTTAAATATATTTACTCGGGTGTAAGCATTCAACTGCGCTGAAACCTTGTCACTGTCAGTTTAGTTACAGCGAAATTTGATATGAGAATAAACCTGTCGATGGAAATACAACTTTAAAACAAGATAGCTATTTTAAACCGACGAACAAGTATTTAGATGAAAACACTTAGTACACACTGCTCGTGTGGGAAAACGGCATAGAATACTTTATTACCAGTGCAGAGGTACGTTGGTGGTGATTTTCGTGGCTTTTTTGATAATTTGGTATAAACATGTCAGTCAATCGTATTAAGGCAGTTAGTAATTAATTCTATTTAACTAGTCTTTTCCATTAGTAGGTTTTTGTATGTCTAATACAATCCTGGACAAAATTAATGTATCACTTGGTTATTTTCTCATAATTTTAATCACCCGTCTTTTATTTCGAAATTGAAAACTTTTGGGCTGAATGCAAGTAAATATTCAATGCAACTAATCAGCAACAAATAAATACGTACTATAGTTGTTACGCTATGGGAAAATGGTTGTTACTAAACTTGGTTTAAAAACCGTTTGACATTATACCAGTGATGCGTTAGTTTTTCGCAGGAGTAAATGTGTACTGTAAAGCTTAAGCAAACGTTCTCTAAGGCACAATGGGCGATGAAACCTAACAACAGATATTAAATACAATAATAATATCACACTCGTATTGTATACAACAGCTTTTTACATTTATGAGACCAATACGAGAGTTGTGAGTAAAGAGAGAAATCAATCGTACAGGGAAAACAATTGTAATTTGTCACGTAGATCGGTCCTGATGCCTGTTGGTGCGTCATTTGTTTATGTTTATTTGTCATTGTTCAACTAAAGTCCTATTTGAGTTTTCTCTCTATGACCCTATATTGTCAATTGTATGAGTTATTATTTGAGTGAATTATATCACGATTTTAAGTTATTTGTGATAATAACTTAAACATAATAGCTTTACATTTCAACATACACTTAATCACGTGTTTTTCAATCCAAACTTCTTATGTCTTTCCAAAGCTTAAAAAAAAACATAAGGCTCTAAACATATAAACTTCCTCATTGGGTCGAAGTTCAATATCGGTTTACAAGGTTTTTGTAAAACGGTGTTACAAACTTAAGTGTTAGGTTTATTGGGTCAAAATAAAAAATGCTCGTACTCATGAATAACGCCGTTTTGCTTTCTTAACTAATTATTTATTATATCCCAAACTACTTTTAGAACATGGCTAAAACTTCAAATTTGTATCTAAGTAAAAGCATCTCTAGAAAACATTACCAATACTATCTATCTTACCATTTTAAAGTTGTGGCAATTTATGATACTTTTAAGGAATTTTTGGTGTTTCACCTTAATTTGCAAATTTATAGTGAGGTTTACAATAAAATGTAAACAAAAAAACCTAAAACAAAATGGATTTCATTTTGTAGCAAATTCTGTTACCGGTACCTATCTATTGACAGCAAGCTGATACTAATCTATTGAGAAATAACAGAGCTAAAGGAGAAATTTTGACTAAAAACCGGCAACTTCTTAACTTATTACACTGCTTTCTGCCACGGGTTTCATTGTAACATTGTTGATTCTCAATCAATTCTTATGAATCTTATGACAACAGATAGGTAACAATATTTGCTACAAAACCTTATGCTTTTTACTTTATTGTAGTCCTTCCCTTTTATTTGCTAACTAAGGCGTAACACCAAACATTCCCTAAAAATACCATAAAAAAAACACCATTTTAAAATGGTGAGTAAAATCAAGCTGGTAATATTTTCAAAAGATCTTTGAAGGTAGTGTTGGAGATAACTAATAATTGCTGAAAAAATCTGGTAAGCGAAACGTAATAAAAAACTTACTTTTGACGTTATTTTTATTTTGATCCCATAAATATACCCCTGATATTTGTAACGCATTTTTATTAACACTCTGTATACAGTATTTACTTATCATTACTTAATATAGAGATGTTAAATAAACAGCTTGAGGGTCCACTGAAGCTAAATATTGATATAGAGACAGAACTGTCAACTGCATCACTGAGCCTTGAGCTTGTATTGTTAGACTAGCCTCGGGCAAGTGTCTGTGTAATGCTATGTCAGAGTTTCAACCTCAAACACACACTCGTACTTCCTTCTTCCCTTCATTCCTATATCAAATACAGTAAAAGGAACAATAACATGAGTAGCCTATCAAAGTGTTAACTTAGCCTATTATTTCTCATCTGTATAACTTGGCAATTTTATAAATAAGTCTACTATCAGATTTAAAAGCAATACACTTGAGTTTGACCAGAAGTCATTAGCAGCTCAGTAAAGTTAGATTTATAGACATTCCACAAACATATCTTCCTTAAAAACTACGTAACACTATAAATCGATTGTTTGAAAGGAAAACATTTTTGTATACGGGTATGAAGATAATGAAAAAACGTGTTTTCGCTGTATTCAGACCAATACTCCATTTTGGAAATGTCTAGTCTTGAACGTTCCTCGCAGTGTAATAGAACTTGTATAAAACGTAGATTATAGGCCTACACTTATGTACTCCAATGTTTTGCAGCTCAATCTTTAAACAAAGTTGTCGTATACTCGTACTTTATGAACCAGTGCAAACTTAGAAACAAGTGGCTGTAGAACACCCAAGAGGTGTTTTTTAATAGTTCGCCTGAATTTAACTTATATTTTTAAGTGATTTTAGAATTTGGATAAAATAGATAGAAATCCAAGTGTGGTGGGACGTAAATTCCATCCCTTTAAATCCAGGGAAATCCTTTTTTTTCTCAATTGCGACTTTGTAAAATCAGGAGGTCCTAAGTTTTGTTTTGTACGCTTTAAGGTACATATAATTGTAATGAGCTTTTGGTTTAAACTGTTGGACAACAGGTCCATTGTAGTACTAGTAGGTTTGAAATGTTGACCCATGGTGAAAGTCTGATAAGCAAGTTCATAAGTAAGTTTTCAAGCGATTTTTATTGAGTAATCACGTGTTCAATGGTAGTCAATATTGGGTAGAGTACAATCCTATTTAAAAGAAAATAACCAACAAAAATTAATAACTAGCCGGAGTAACCGTTAAATTAAAAGGAAAAGAGAACTTCAAAAGAGGTTTCCGGTTGAATGTCTGAGCTGGTCGCAACGAGTAGGAAATTAATAGGTCTACGCATCTTTGAAGTGACGTTGAAGAGAAACGTTTCTTTCTGCACAAAGTACATGTTTAAAATGAGCTTCCTCGTTTCAGGGGTTTCAACTTTTATTTAAATAAAACGACGAATCACATGTTGGTGTAAGTATGAAAGTTACAGTTTATGAATGTATGAAACATAAATAAATTTAAATGTTGTAATAATAACAACAGTAATTACAATAGTTGTGTGAATCAGTAACTACGTAATAACTACAATTCAACTCATAGGAAAAGCTACTTGTGACACAGTTTTAACATTTTATTTCCCAATATACAAAAAAACATTGTGTTGGTAATAACAAAAAAAAAACAATTACAACTTATGGACAAAAGTTACAAGCCACTACAGTAAATATTATGCCAATTATTGTACAATTTGAATTTTAAACTAGTAAAATGTATTATAGAGCACCAGACTTCTAAGTGGTAAGTGAGTGGTCCATAAATTCCTGTAAACTATAAAACTCGTTGGTGACAAGATAATTTCTAAGTTCCGTCTTAAACAATTCAGAATTTTGAAGACCTTGCAATTTCTTGGGAAGTTTTTGAAAGAATGTAATTCCGGCCTGAGATGGCAATTTTTTGAATAATTCTAGTCTGTGATAATCGATTCTATAAATAGTTAAAGAACGAGTATCATGACTATGAATATCACTGCCTTGTACTAAACAGCACTTATTAAGGCAAAATAAAATGGAATCATAAATGTAAAGAGAAAAAAAGGTTAGAATGCCTAATTGTTTAAAATAATTGCGACACGAGTCTCTGGCCTTTAAATTTCACAAGATTCTAATGACATACTTCTGTAAAACAAACACTCTGCTAATTTTTGTCTGAGCACAATTTTCCATGAAACAATATGTACCATGCGTTGTTAAATAATAATATACGAGTATCACCTATAACTTGTAATCTCTCACAATAAATTATGTACTCATTAGCATAGCTTGGATGCAGAGCTAAACAGTCCGCAATACAATAACTATTGTATGAATTATGGTTGTTTGATTAGTGATATACTATAATTATGTGTCTAGTTATTTTTAGACGTATGATATAGGATCAATTTAAGTCACAGAATAGTTCATAAGCTCTCACGTTGAATAACTCCGATTAGTAATGAGAACTGTTTGAAATGTTCTTGACGTTACATCCATTAATTTTGAGGTACTCATTACTAAATAATGAATGTTCATTAGGTCTTTTAAAACCCTATATTACTTAGTACTTAGATTACTTTAGTACTTTCAATTAAAAATACAAATTCAGTCGTTTATAAGAAGTAAGAACTAATGCGCTTTTATCATTAGAGGTAAAAAAGGTAAAGATTGTTTGGTTTAACAGGAAGTGGTTAGAACGACAAAGTTCTCTGTACTACTCAACCTCGATCTTTACCTAGCGTTACCGTTTTGTCACATTAAAAATTAATGTTAGTGCTCCAAAGTAGTGCACGATTCCAAGAGCCACGGGTCCGCTATAGTATAAGTTTTAAGTAGCTTTAACATTATGCAATACTCTTTTTAGCGAATTTCCATAGGAAATAGAGCTATTAATCTCTCCCACCAAAGAGAAGGACACGACGTAGAAAAGTTGTTTGCAGATTTTTGCTTCCCATCACTTCATGAGTCATATGGAAAAACTGTATATGTATATATATTCTTTTATACACAGTAAATAAAAAAGCAAATCTAAAAATAGGCTCGTATTTTGTAATTTCTAGCTTAGCCGTAGCCTAATTTTTGAAAACATAAAACCCTTTTCAAGAAACAACAATAAGTATTTAGACCAACCACATGATTTTGAAGACATTATCGTATGATGAGCCCATCTGGTTGTCTTGAGTTTAAAATCAGACCTTTCCAAATATACTGCTTTGAGGGTAAATCCTTCTTCCAATGACTTAACATTGTGTTACATTGCATGGGCTGACAGAGGTCTGTTGGGGTTCTGGTGAGAAACGTCAAACCGATAGTTTGTGATACGGAATCTAAGGGGGGTAATCGTTTTTCCAAAATAATCTTTAGGACAGTTTTTGTAGGTTAAGTTGCTAATTACGTTGGCTGAATCACAGTTTATATTGCCTCGGATTGGGTATTCTAATTTAGGTAGAGGTAGAGCTGCTAGTGAAACATTTAAAAAGTTGGAAATGTTTGCAGGTTCTACATCTGGGGGTTTTGCATGGTTTGCGTTCTGATATGATGGGGTCCTTGAAATTAAATTTAGGTTATGATAGAATGTTTTTCGCATGTTTGGCTCGATTGTCATGAAATTTACAAATACTCCTTTTGTAAATCTCTATAGGTTAAGTTCGTTAACCAGCTAGATCGGATCAGCCGTTTTAAAATGGTAGCTATTCACAGTTATCTTCTGCCTATAAAATCTTTGTTTTACCATAAATAAATACAAAACTCACCCTCTATAGTAGAATTTCACTTTTTCAATTGATCAAAACAACTCTCATTTCTGTAGAACTTACTGTTATCAAGTTCTTTCAATTAAATTATTTAGTCGGAATTTCTCCACTTTGACATTCAGAACACTGAGCACAAATTAGTTTTAACCCACTTCTAAGCTAGACTAGTAAACCATTTTCTTGTGTCAAAACAACTATAACTATTAACAGCTGTTGTTTGTTTATTAAACAAAAACATAAAGCAAATCTTAAAACATAATTTGTAAATATTACTAATAGTGTACAAAAGAATTTTGTCTAATCTAAATTAGGTAATAAAACTCTTCTGATTTATTGAAATTCGCTAAGATTCACAAAAGCGCTTGAGGATACGTGTCGGCTATGTTCGTTGGTTTAAATGTTTTTGTGTAGGTTATTATTTTTGGTGAATGTACGGGACAGTGTGTTTATACGAGTACAATGTTTCGCAGTATTAAGTCAAACAATTAAAATGAAAAATACCTAGAAGATGGATATATTTATTTGTTGGGACCATAACATGGGTTATACAATTGACAACAGAGAGCGAGAAAGTGTGATTTTCTTTACTTTATGATTTACGCCCAAGGCACGCTTGCCTCCAACACACTGTCATATCGAGGTACACATTGCCGGTAAATTGGATTTTCTCATGTACACCTACAATTGAATTCTTCTCTAAACAAATTATTCATTTCAGAAAATACATATAATTTTGTTAAAAACGCCTAAAATGAGTTTTGACTTGTATGTGTATATGTAGTTTAAAAAAAGAAAATACATTTAACTTATTAGTTGGTATGTGAAAGGAATCATTTTGCCATAACGATTGCACAATCAAAAGTGTCTGATGAAATTGTACGTTTAAATAACCGTTTAAATGGACCCTGGGCCCGCACCCTGAGCCTGAACGCTATGCCTGGACACTGGGCATAGGGTCCAGGGCCAGGGTCCAGGCCCAGGGTATAAGCTAAGGATCCAGGCTCAGAGTCCAGCCCTTTGGCCCATGCTGAGGGTCCAAACCCAGGTCAAAGCCCAGGGTCAAGGCCCAGGGTCCAGTCTGATTGTCCAGGCCTAGGGTTCAGGTCCAGGATATAGCCCTAGGGTTCAGGTCCCAGGTCCAGTCCTAGGGTCCTTGGCTCAGGAGCCAGGCCCAGGATCCAGCCCTAGGGTCCAGGCCAAGGGCCTAAACCCAATGTCCAGGCCCAGGGTCCCTGTGTTTTAAGCCTAGACCTTTGAGCTCTGGACACCTGGAAACTCTGGACACCTGGGACTGGACCCTGGTGCTAGACCTGGGGCCTGAACCCAGGACCTGGACCCTGGACTCGGTAACGTACACTGGGTCTTGCCCCTGGGCCTAGACATGTTTCTCTTGAATTAATTAAATGAAAGCTGGCTCAATATTGGTTTATTTAATGTCGTATTATTGTTCATGGTTTGTTAAAAGTGTGAGAAGTTTTGTAGTAGTTATTACAGCAAGGTTTGCAAATAAATGTTCCTGAATTACTGGATATGGGCCAACCCTGTTAATTATCTTTAGGGAGTTTTTTTTTTCAAAATAAAAAAATGAAAAGGGAAAACCATGCAATTTAGACGTTTGCTGTACAATCGTATTTGGAATACGAAGAGCCCTAGAACTGTCATTACAGGTAAGAAAATGACACAAATAAAATTACGAAAATTAATTGATTGACCAGATAAACGTTGTACATGTCTTGTCTGCAAACACAATGGTTCATGTGTAAAGAACAATAGGAAGAAATTTGATTTCAAATAAGAATAATGTCTAATGATAGGGTACTGTGAAAACTCCAAAGGATACTGTATCTACAATCCAGTAACTGGTGAGTGAAAAGTAAGTAGAGACGTTATGTTCTTTGAAGACAGCAAATTGGATAACATGAGAGGGAGAGTCCTAAGGAAATACAAGTGAGACAGTTTTTCGTTGCTCAAAATGATAAAGAATCGGTTGAGCGTAAAAGCGTGGGTGAAGTTGGGCTGCAAAGAAATAGTAAACTAACAGATTATTAAGACGGTGATGTTGATGAACAAATAGAGAAAAATGTTCATTAAGGTGTAACTTCAGAGCCGAGAAGATCAACGAAAGAAAGACAACAAATGAAATTCTAAAGACTCTGTAACTTATAATACACAGATTACAGTGTGGTATCTGTAAAATAGGCTTTAGGTGGAAGAAACACGCCTGCTTGGAAAGCGGCAATGGAATAAGAGTATGATGAAAAACAAACATGGATGTTAACAGATTCACTCAATGGTAAAACCCCTGTTGACTGTAAGTGGGTATTTAAAACTTAAAGAGGCAAAGACAGAAATAATCTTCGACCCAAGGCTTGCCTGGTCATCAAAGGTTAGGCTCAAAGAAAATATTAGATTATGGAGAGACTTATTCACCGGTTTTGCGATATGATACTATCAGATTTCTTGGCAGTGAAACATAACCTAGGTATTGATCAGATGGATGCCGTAACAGCTTTTCTCCCAGGAAATTTTGACGATTAAATTTATATGACACAACCAGAAGACTTTCAGACATCAAATAAAGTTTGTCGACCTTAATTCAAAATGATACTGTTGTGCTACTTTGTTTTTATCCTGTTTACATGGCTACACATAAATTCACTTGATAGTATGATTTTGGCTAATTATGACCTGATGTAGTTTTGTTACATCAGGCCCCGATAGCTAAATACAATAACAGTTGTTATACTTAATATTTCTTCAGCAAAAGTAGCACGGAACCAGCTTTACTAGTTAAGGTATGTCAACAGCTTTACAGTAATTAAATTGGCACTGACGTTAAGGTTTGATGACAATTTAAATTTCTCGTAGTACCAGTAGTTTGTTCTAATAACATTATGGTTTGGTAAAATATTGAAACATTTCTTAATACGTCATTATGGTGAACACAACTCGTCGTGTATGTTAGTGCAAAACAAATAAAGCGAAGGAGGTTGCAACCGTATTGGGCAACAGTAAAAATATACCTTTCCGTGGAAGAGTTCACATGCTGGAAGACATTGCTGGATATGGTTCAATGTCACATTTTTATAGAGCTCAGTGCGAGAAAAGACCTCTCTGTAAGCAGGCCAGGTTCAAAGGCGTCAGAGGAATTGATACAAATGCGACCAGTGTACACTCTATTGTTGTTTATCGCTTCGCTTACCTTGTACTGTATTTCAAACTGTACGAATCGCTCTTTACATGTCTTGTGTACGCCGAACCCCGTCCATTATATACTGATACGTTATACAGGGTGGCTAATCATATAAATGGCCATAGAAATTCAGCTATACTAACGTAGTACGCTCAGAAGAAAGTCTGTATGTATTTGTCATTCTCTTTTTTAGCTATTAAAACAAAACAGACAGATTTAATATGTATGGGGCTGCTCGGGAACCCACTAGAGACAATCAATCAGCAGGTTGCTTTAGGGCCTACCTGGAACTCTGTAACTAACCAATGACCGATCACCTGACTCCTGCACATACTGCAGCCTACGTACAGTGTCTACATTATATTTCACACTTTTTGGCCGTTCATGTTTTGAAGCTACACTAGATTGAAATGTGCAAGCTGGAAAACTAATCAAGATTGAAAAAGCCAAACTGGAAAATTATAGGTACGTTTGATTAAATTTAATCTTTAAGGATGTCAACGTTTTACTTCAGTGTTTACAACTTTCAGTCATTTCTATATTATAGGTTGAGGGTGGAAGAAGTCGACGACACACGCTTTAAGCCTCCGCACTATGAAATTCGTATTTGGTCAGCGATCCGATATATCAAGCGATCAAGCACAGCAAGTTCAGCCTTTTCCGTAGAAAGTTTCCGAGTTCTCAAAGTTAACTCGTATGTAAATTAGAAAACATGATTATATACCATGTATAAGTGTCCAATAACGATTTAATTTCTCTGTAACCAGTATTAGAGACGAATATTCTGACTTCTGTCTCTAGTCACACAAATACATAGTTTTGTTTATTACGATTCCAAAAGAAATAATGCACACACAGCTTAGTGTTCTAGCCGGGTTGAAAACTGGCATATTGTAATACTATTGGGCCATTACATTGTAATGTTACGGTAGAGTTTCAAGTACTAGCCTAGTGGGCTAGTGTTTGCTACTTGCAGCACCTTTATTCAATCTCTCCGAGCGTGATACAGCTCAAGAGACTGTAAATGATACAATTCAGCCTTTATTGACTCAGAGTTTGCTGACAAAGACTGCAGATGTCAGCTTTGTCACACTTCCGCCACTGTCTCACACAGTTTCCGGCTCGTCGGAAGTCTTTTCTGTCTCTTTTACCATCATATATCGTAAAATAAATACCAGCTTAATATTGAAGATTGAACCTGTTAAAAAGTACTAATTTTTCTCTGAAAACCTTACTAGGAAAATATAACTTTTAGAGCCAATAACAAACTAATGTGCAGTGTGATTAACAAAATGATTAGCTATTTATTAAGTTTCTTCTATATTCAAATATGAACAATTTGCTTACCAATTTACAAATTTCTGTTTGGTAAAAGGTTTAACCAGCTTCAAAAAGAGGCAGCTGATTGGAAATACGTGTTTATCGAGCCATTATTCTGATTTTGATTGTTAGTTTGTCTTGCCAGGTCAAGGATATACGTATGCTTGTACATCAAATAAAGCATAGACGTAATCAGTGCTTTAATCAGCTCTATGCAGAAGCAAGCCGCAAGTAAGGGAGCAAGTACAGTTTTAAGTTGAAAAGTAAAACTGAAGAAAGACAAGTGACTAGAACGTGACTGCGACGACGCCAGATGGCGATTATCATAAATGCGACTTTGATATGTCCGACAAAGAAGAGACAAATCTAGTTTTATGTTTACTATACATGTTGCACAAAACCACAATAAAAACAAACTGTATATCACTTGTGTGTATATAACTTATTACGCTATTACAAGTATTGTTGTGATTTTATTACTTTTTACCTTTAGAATATCTTTTTTAAACCATTTCCAATTGTATGGATAAATATTTTTGAATACGCTAAGCGGTTCGTAAATTTTTTTAATACACTAAAATTACACTAAAACCAAAAATGGGTAAAATATAGTGTGTAACAGTTGTCACAATAATACTTTAATCAAATAACAAGACAAGGTTTGTAATACACCGTAATACAATGTATTCGTATAATTATGCATAAGCCCCTCATATACGAATTTAAAATATAAAGGATTTCAAGCCTGTTCAGTACGAGAGGAAAATAATTACAATACTCGTATAGTCTAATACGCCTGAATTTTTGTATTTTAAGTGTTTACAAAGCTGTTAAACGAAAAGTTTATTTATTTTTTAGAAGGGCTTTATATCCAATTTTCTAAATTTCATTTACATTTTCTTCTAGTATTTCTTTACATGAAAAGAATGTATATGTACATTTAAAATATTAAAATTTGCTCTAATACTTAAGCATTTTTTCAACATTTCTAGCAGAGCTTATGTATTGTAAGTCTAACACGTACGTCCAAGTCATAAAACCTGTTTTGTACATTCAACAAATTTTCCGTTTTTTTTGGATTCTCACGTAGGTTAACCTCCGTGATAAATTACTTATGCAGTCAAATCGACTTTTCCCGGCTATGTACACTAAATGTAGGTATTGATTACAATGAAGGGCTGTTTAGTATTCCCTAGCTGATATTAATACTCTACATAATGATGACAATGACGACATGTTTAGCATACCTAATACTCTGCTTAGATGTCAGTTAATCATGCTTGTCTCTCGTTGTCAAAAGGATACATTGTAATCACTTCAGCAACGGATCGTTCTCTGGAGATGACAATAGTGGGTAGATCAAAGGTAACGTATCATATTATTTAGATTGCACTAATAACGTTTTCAGTTGATATACACTTTATAAGCCTTGTGTCCTGAAGCGCTTTCGCTGAAGTTTTAACATACCATAATATATGATATTATAACACAAGAGTAGCTATTATTTCACAGATGCAAAGGATAACAGAGTGAAATGTTTCCATTTTTAAATGACATAAAAGTGCTTAACGCAGACACTTCTTATAAGTGCTCAACCTTAGACCTAACCTTCCTAATTAAAACCCAATATAAAATGGTCACTAACTGAGACACAGCAAAACATAACTACTGGTTTCTTATTTTCAGTTTTAAAAAGTGAGCGAATCGTCAGTCAGATGTTAAACTGAAATATTTTCGTCATACAGTGTGGTACAGTTAGTCTACAACCTTTGTTAACTATCAATTTCCTGTCTGGGTAATTGCTACTGAAAAAATTTTATTCATAGTTGTAAATATGTTTATCTGTTAACCAACATCCAGTAATACGAGGTCTGTCCAATAAGTTCGCGAACTGGTTCAATATGGCGGCCTTGAGGCGACGTAAAGCTCTGCCCACTACATCACGTGAATACTAGACATCTAAGGAAGTGTTCAGTACTAGTTTAAAAGTCAAGCAGTGCCTATCAAGCTGCCAGTGCCAGTTTATATTTTATTTGTTTTTGCTGTTCGTCGAAAAATGGAGATTGATAAAATCATTGAACAACGAATCAACATCAAGTGATCCAGTGATGCCCTCTCGTCTCCATTTTGCTCAAAAACCATGATTAATCTCCAGTGATGACTCTCTGTAAGAAATCATCTTCGTTTCCGTCAGTCTTCCAATCATTCGAATTCTTCCAATCATTCACACATTCAATCTTTTTTAACTTTTGTTCTGGCGTCAGCGGTTTCGGCACATTTTTTGCACAGATTTTTTTTAAGCCCAAATTTGCCACTAAAACGGTATGAACTGATGACGTGCATAAATTAAGATTGTCTGCAATCATTCTAACAGTTTTCCGACGGTCATCAGATACCAGAGCTCGCACACGAACAATGTTTTCATCCACACATGAGGTTGAAGGTAGTCCCTGCATTGCATCACCTTTAGCGTCTTCGCGGCCATCTTTGAAACGTTTGATCCACTTGAAAATGGACATTTTCTTCAAGGCATTATCTCCGTAAACAGCCCTCAACATATCTGTAATTTCTTGAGAACTTTTCCCGAGTTTCACTAAAAACTTGATGTTGATGTTTTGCTTTGTTATTTCATCCATCTCCATTTTTCCACGAACAGCAAAAACAAATAAAATATAAACTGACACTGGCAGCTTGATATGCACTGCTCGACTTCAAAACGAGTACTGAACGCTTCCTTAGATGTCTAGTATTCACGTGATATAGTGGGCAGAGCTTTACGTCGCCTCAAGGCCGCCATATTGAACCAGTTCGCGAACTTATTACTTATTGGACAAACCTCGTAAATCAACAGGAAAATAAAAAAATGTATTGTACAAAATAAAGAACCAATATCGTATAGGTAGGATAATCTATTTAAAATATTTACTGAGTATTTACTGATCATTCAGAAAAACCCTGAGATTATTGTTTGGTTGAAAACAAAATGCAGCGACACATTTTTAAAAGCTTCAGACATTATTTATTTTGTATTGTAAAGAAGTCTGTCATGAATTTCGATTAACCGTAATATATAAATACATTATTAGAAAAGACACCATCATACATAATAAGTTCATAGTTCTTCATGCGCTGCCGGATGACCTTAACCAACCAGTTCGCCTTCAAGATTGAAGATACACCTAAAGTTTTGGTTGATTTGACAGCCCTTTTAATCTTATTTCAGAAAGCTGAATCTTTTTTGATAAAGGGAGGGCTTTTATGGAAACTTAAACCAAACTTACACACTTAAATGTATATAATAGCCCTAGTTATTTCATTCTTTATTTTATTAGCAAATGTGTTTGAACACACAGACAATTTAAAAAAAGTAATAATAGTACAATATGAAGTTTACTAATTGTTGCATGACTGAGCAATATTTACTAAGAAGAAGACGAAACTAATTTTTTTTAGAAAACTCTTAAACTGCCAAATCATTGATATAGCGGATTCGTGGTGGATTGGTATCGCACGCGACTCCGGAGCTCATCACTCAGGTGGCGCGGGTTCGATCCCCGCAGTCACCACTTTCATTTGTAATGTGACTAATACGCTAGGTAAAGGTCGAGGTTGATTGTTAGAGAGGATTTTGTAGTCCTAACTTCGTCTCGTTAAACAAGACAAACTTTACCGCTTTTTAACATTAATTTTATTTTAAAAGGGTTATTTTCACTTGTCAATAAATGTAAGTTGGAACAGTGGTGGTAAGGGTAGGTGTGCGTAGCAGGTGTTTGCTATCGAGCCACATTGCCCTGGAACTGCCAATTAACCCTGGAGTAACAGGATCCGAAGTGACGTTCTTTACGCAAAGTGCCACCTTGCAAGATAACATAACGAAATAAGTAGTGAACCACAACTTTAGGACGTTTATCTTGTTTGTTTATCAACAACAACAAATTGTTTTCCTACAATCTTGTACCATACAAAGTCAAATGAGTTATGAATGCGCAGACACAAATATGGATGCTCAAAAGGATGATCAGAAATAAAGATGTAATTTGAAGAATCAATACAGTCTACAGACATAAATAGTTAAAATTACGTTTTTAATCACATAGAGACTACTAAATGTATCTCGTAAAATATCATTTTAAAGCTTTGAGTACCCAAAAACTAGATTTGTAATTTGTTTTCATAATTTTGAAATATATATTGACAGCTTCCATTTTTTTGCTTAAAAAGTTCAAAACGTTTTGAGCCGTCATTTTGTACAGAAACGTCGTAAAAGGTTTTTAAGACATCAATGTGTTTGTGTTTTTATACCCTTTTAAATAAGGTGTCACAAGGGGCTCGTATTTAAAAATTAGGGGCCCTTCCCCGGTTTTTGGGTGGTGGTTAGCGAAAGGTACGCCTAAAGAAACTTCAGAACTCTATAAAAACATTCCCCAAAGGGGTTTTCAAAATTCTTCCTCTTATAAAAGTTAAGGTGGTGGGAGGGACATATCAAACTCACCCTGTATATTTGAGTATTGACTTCAAAAGAAAGTGATAAACTCGTATCCAATATGTTGCAATTCTATATAGAACTAACGGTAGTTTGTTATTTTATTTTTTGTACACGAATCTATGATTGCAGTAAGAACTTTACAATAGTACAACATACTTTTACATAATATCACACATTTTAACTAGACTTACAGCTCCTGGTGCCCAGTGATTAAGGTTTGAGTATGAAAGCTTTCATAATACTACCAACGAAAATGTCACGTACGGCCTACTAGTAACCTCTTGCATTTTCACATTATTCATTACTCTTACAGCTTGGGTTTTGCTTAGTTACTCTGTCACATTTATATCCTATCTACCAATGCGAGACGTAATTTTGAAAAACAACAGTCAAAGGAATGTAAATAACAAACAAGGTTCGCGCCGAGATAAATCCATCGTATTATTCTCAAAGAGTTAAATTTGATTTCCAATTCACTTACAAAGGAGTGCATAGCCACGTGTAACGTTTTGTAAACTGTTTCAGAAAAGAACTTATCTTGATCAAGCTGCATTTATTTAATACTAAAGGATTAAAGGCTCATAATAGAACGCTAGAAGTTTGAAAGAAAAACAACTCATCATCAAAATACACTTTGCACGGCATGGTACATGAGAACTCACAGAATATGATATCGTATAGGAAATTTACATGACACGAAAACATACGAGTATAACTACAAGTAGGTAGCCTAACCTTCTCAACAAACCCAAAGTGCAATTGTGTTTTATTCATGGTCCTTAATGCATTTTGCTAATTACAGTGCATATTGTTGACAATGAACTACCACCCTAACTAACTTATTACATAAGTTCTATAAAACTAACTTGTTGCTTCGGACGTTTATCCCATCAATACATCGATACATCGGACGTCAATACATCAATGTTTCGTAAAGGAAATAGTTTTTGTATGATAGATTTTTTCAACCGATATTTATAATGATAAGAATGCCTTTTATTTGAGCGTTTTTAGCACAATAGCTGGGTTTTAGAACAACTCGTGTCTGATAGACTATGGTAATAACCATGAGTGTTCCCGAAACGTATCTCAATACAGTTCTCTTCCCTTTACAGTTCAAAAGTGAATAATTGTCCTTTAACACTATAAAGTTTCAACCAATGGACAACCTGTATTTAATCCTTGATAGGCGGGCTAAAACTTACATTAGCATGGTTTTCTTTAAATGTTCATAATATGTAATGTTATTACAGCTGTAAGCTAATAAATCCTCTTCAGTTACCAATATTGTGCAGGTTTTCCTTTTTTATCTTTTACAGACAGACATCTGCGTATACTAGCAGTGAAATTGTTGCTTGTGTTGTATGTACATATTTACGTCTAATACAGGTGATTAATGTACAACTCTGATGGTATCAAGAGCGTACTAACAAGGCAATGCTGTAGACAGTACTGTATGCTTAGACTCTGTGCTGTGGTTTCATTCTCACTTTGGAATTGGTGATAGATAAGGAGGTTTCGTACAATATTACTAACTTTTATATGTTAAAATAATTTTACATACGGTTTTATTCAATGAGAAGGTTTTTAATTATAAAACAAAATCTCCATATCAACGCGTCAAGAAAGCAATCTCTTGTTACACTAAGTGCTCGGACGTCAATATGAAATTACGATAAAGTGAGTTTCCTTGTACCTCTTCAGACAGAAAGTAATTGTGTTACCTTAACCATGACCTTACACCCAGCTCAAATGTACGAACATTAATCATTACTCATTCTGAATGATATGTACGTGCGAGTAAATCCGTACGGGTTTGAACAATAGGAGAGAAATTGTATAATATTAATTATTATTCACTTAATGTTTAATATTATATATCTTCTCTCTGAACGACTGTACAGGTCTGGACAGGCCACTCAAAGTACTTAAACACCGTCTTAAACGTTGGCCTTTCTTTGTACCTAAACTTGCTTTGCTTTTTTGTAATGAGATCTTCTTTCATCAAACCAGGCTACTCTAATTCATTTATAATTTCATCTGGCCAACCTTCCAATGAAACTTTCATTGTAAATGTGGTTTCACAATAAAGATCCGTTTGTACGTTACCTTGTGTGATTCCACGATTAATGTTAAGATCTGTCGTATTACCCTTCTTTTGAAATGGATATAATAAGCCACCTTTAAATTCAGTAGGGGGATTTCGGTCACCTAAATGTTGTTTATTATTGTTTGGGTACTTCATTTTACATTATTAGAGCCAGCTGCTTTTACGTGTACTGATATGACGATTATATCTTCACTGTTTCCTGTCTTAATCTCCTTATTTGTTTAGTTATGTCAGTTTTGTTTGGAGCAAGAAAGTCTTAGTTTATGGCTTGGTTAAGGTATTTGGTTAAGGTTGTAGTGGAGTGGTAGAAATTATTTTTATAACTTGGAATGGAGGTTTATTGGATAACTGTCTCCCGGGTAGATTCTCCAAGGTACTTAGAAATATAATATCTTGTAAGTTTAACTATAAGAATTAAATATTTATGACATCTTAACTATCTATACAATTACAGGGTGCTCTAGCGCTTTAAACGAGGCTAATAGTTGTTTCTTTTATTTTCCGCTCTCGCGTATTGACGCAAATACGTGCATTTACATATCAAGGATTTCAAAAATTCATTGCTACAAGTTTATATCGAAATATATCATGTGTTCAATCTAACACACACAAGTATTAAACAAATAAATGTCAGATAAGAGACTTTTTCATTGTATATTTTATTTGTTCAAATTGTCTGCCTAGTTAACGAGCTTTAACTAAGTTAAGTGTATAATTTAGCTCATATCCTTAAGTTTACAGCCGTGAACTTTTTGGCGCGTACTGAGCATTAGCTAAAGAGTTGCACGGGATAAAGCAAAAATATGCATTTAAAACCTTTAAAGGTGTGTGAGGGGCGAAGGTAATAAGGGGATTTCCAGGGGAATTGGGAAAAATCTCCCTGGAAATTGTTAGTGTTCTACTACATGGGAGAAAACCCATACTTATCGAATGAGCTTCCTTATTAAAGTTTATTTACTGTGCCACTATTAAAATATTAGCTTGGACATTAAAACACCAAAAATCAATAATTTTTTTGAAGTTGAAAGAAAAGCTTTTTAAGAGAAATAACAAGTACTGAATTCACTACAGTGTGCAATACAGTAAGTTTCGCTTTGACCAAATAGTTCTTTGAGTTTCCACGCGCCAATTTATTCCAAGAACTTCCAATACACTAACGAAAAGGATTCAGCATCTCGATCGTGTTTCTGCCTTTACGGCGCAAGGATACTTTCCTACAATGGACCAATGACAAAAGTTGGTGATGTAAGTTACAAACAGAAACACGTAAGTGAGTACACCCAACAGTATTTAATGTCATACATGTGAAATTATGAAAAGTAGAAGAATTAAAAGCCATTTTAGACGTAAAGAATCTTTAACATTAAGGATAACATGGAGTCATTACATCCATATGTCGTTTAAAGTTTGAGAGCTCATTACTCTTAATTTTGATGTTTAACTAAGCCGCTATCATCATCCTTAAAGTCAACCGTTTGAGATTCCGTTTCAGCATTGCTTATTATTATCTTTAATTTATTACCAACGTTAAACTATTTCCTTTCAACATCCTTCTTCTCTGTTACATAATCTTTGTGGTCCTCTTCCCCTAGTTCGATTTTAGTCGTATCTTACTGTTTCTAAAATAGGTAACCTTTCATAGCTATGACATTGACATAAAAAGACTTCAAACAATTTGTGAAAGTTTCAGACACATTGCATACTGCAAAGAACAATCTCTTCTGATTAGATTTCCGTCTTCGGCTAATCATATTGCTACAAGTAAACGCTGATTTAAAAACGTCATCATTTACGTAACACGATTAACATGAATAGCGCGCCACCCAAATTGCCAAAAAGACGTATTGGCTTACTTTAACCGATAAGATATTGCATTGTCTGTTACATCCACAATGAAAGGTTTCTTCAACAATGTTATTAAACTTAACTGCATAGTTGCAAAGTAAAATAAAACAACGATCACATTGAAACTTAGTTTCAAGTGATCCTCTCAAGTAACTGTGTCAGTGATGAGATGTTTGTCTTTGAGTCAGAGGTTTGTTTTGATTCTACAACAACAAAATGTTACAGTAGTGACCTAGATGAAAGTTTCAAACCAATAATGAATAAAGGCTTTCAATTGTATATTCAACCGAAATATTTTTACGAGTCCTCGTATAGAGAGTTTTGTGATTTAAAACAACTCAGGACAGACGGGGAAAAACACAGCTGTTTTATTGCTAAATAATTTGATTTAGTTAATTATGCACCAATGAAAATATTTCAATGCACCATTTTTGTATGCTAAATTAATTTAGTGAACAATTATTTGTATTTAGTGCTGTCTTTTCGACGTAAACCTTGACTTTACAGTTATTTAGAAATTAGCCTTATGTCAGAAATACAAGTCTGCCTTCATTGAGTTTATCAGAAAAACTTAAGAGGTGGCCTGATAAACGCTAGTGGGATCAACTCTTGACACCGTTTGTTAAATAGAGTGAAAACGGCAAACAGAGTTTAACCTATTTAATGTACTTAAATATCTAAGTATTTATCCAGAAGCATGGATATATTAAGGCTACTGCTTATAAACTTTGAAAGTTTTATTTTATTAATTTAAACAGTTTTTTAAACGTGATTATCTTTTGAGAATATAGAAATGGAAATGTTGTTTAAAGTGTTTTAATTTTGCATTTGTTGGTGTTGCATTTTGCAAGTGGTTATTTAGTGTAGCACTTATAGGTTTAACTGTTTTGTACTTCCAGATGAAAAACTTTAGAAAATTTACTTTCCTAAACATTCGTTGCAAATTTCTCCTTATCCTGTCACATGGTTACTCGGGTTCTATTCAGCCACCTCTTAAGACAGTTTTGATGCTTAAAAGTGTTTTACAATATTGACTTTGATATTTCAAGCTAAGGTGAAGTAATAAAATGGAATGAATTAAAGATTTAAAGCAAGCACAGAATAAAGATATGTTTTGGTCTCACGTATTGGTATTGTGTTAAATAACTAACGTGCCAGCTTGACGTTTGCCATGCATATAATTAATTCCTCAAATAAACTATTCCGAATACGATTAACTTAACTGTAATTATTGTCAACAAACGACATTTGACATTTACATATAATGCCAGAGGGAATTTCATATAGACATTAACAAAAATAATACTACATCATAACAAATACTAAATGTTATCAAACATTTTGCATAAACATACATAACTTACATACATAAACATACATCAACTTGAATGTATTCGAGTGTTTTGAAAGAAATCAACTACATGACTTAAACTTGATTACTGGTTTCATTACGCTTTCAACTCAAACACACTGATGACAATGAGGAAAGTTTCATAATTTCTCGAGTCTCATAACTCACCAAGTTTTCAGTCAAGATTGTTGGTTTCAAGTTGAAATTACCATTAACTTGCTTAATCTGGAACCCATCTCTGTTGAGTATCAACTTCATCGTCAAGTGTTGTAGATTCAAACATATCATCTAATAAATGTGCAGCTAAATTTACTACCGTTTTGTTTTCAGTTAGTTTTTTTATGGAAAAACATGATTGACCTTAACTAAATGTGATCACTTAATAGTAGAGGGTGGATCATAAATAACGGACCTTTTTTAAAATATAATAGCGTCTTCAAAAGTGTTAATAGAACTTAATTATTGCAACTATCTTACACATATATTACATGCCATTTTATTTTATGAAAAAATATCCTCCAAATGACCTTTTATCGATTCCCGCACAAGTCCTATCGTTACTGCAGATTTGAGAACACGGGAAGAATCCTTTACATTAGTATTGCAGAGATTTCATCGATAGTAGTATTCTTTAGATCACGAATGGTTTGAGTTTGTCTTACGTAAACTTTGCTTCTAAGATAGCCCTACAACCTGAAGTCACATGTGGATAAGTCCAAGGACCGTGCAGACCAAGCGATATCACCGTATTGGGAGATGAGACGACCCGGAAAGAATCTACCATCGCATTCATTGACATGGCTGCCGAGAAAATGTTTTGGCAACTAGTTTGTAGGGGTGAAAGTTAAACTGACTGCACCATGATGTTGAACGTTGAAATGATTAAGAAATAACTACTGAGTAGTAATCACAGACTATATTTAAAATATGGTTCAATGCAAAAGACGCGATGTTGTGTTGCCCATTGAGCCATCATTTCTAAAAATTAATGTTATGACATGTATCATTGCTTATAACAACAAACTCGAATCTTGCATTGTCAACAGGCTCAAATCTTTTCAACATGTATAAACTTGTAATTCGTAATATTGTCTTACGTAAAATGAATTCACAAAGTAATTTTCTAGCAATTTTTTCGTTTTAAGTTACGCCTAAAACAACTTTATTCACGATATCTCAATATCAGTAGTTTCCATTGAACAGGTTAGGTTCTAGAGCTTCTGAGAAATCCGTATGTGATGCGGTAATGGAATGAAGCTTTGATGGCATCATATCACAGGAAAGCTTTTAACCCCTAATTCAGATTACAACTTCGACTTTGGCATGCATTATCGTGTATCAGTGCTAATGAATTAACTTGAATGCGCATCGACCTGCAGTGTTGTGAAGTTCAGGTTGGAGAATACATTTGAAAAGAATGCGAGAAGGAAAGATGACAAAGGAAGAGTGGTGTCACACTCTCAAGTATCTTAGTTTTGGAAATTATTATAGGAAAAAGTATAGGAAGCCTAATATACGGTTGTTATGTACACTGAACAAAACACTACTGCAAAAGTAGGTAATCAGAAATGTATAGAGTTTACTTTAAACATCAAGGATAAGTCAGAAAAATTTAACATTGCCATAGTTCGGGCTCTAAAACTTTGTTTAAAGTGGGCGCGCGGTGTTAATTTTACAAGTTCGCTATCATAAGTGTCTAAGATCAAATACAGTATTAACTGGTTGGCCACAATTGACCATGTTACTACGATTATTAAAAATGAACATCAACTGACTAATTATATAGATGTATGGGAAAAAAGAAGGACACTATAAAATATGTTATACAATAGGTTCGAAATTAACTATTGGTTACATAGGGCTATACTAAAACAAATTAAAATTTAAACTAAACATACTTACACGTTATGAGCGTATTTCTAATCAAACGTTAAAATCGACAGTTTTTGGAAAGCTTGTCTCACCGATAGAATATTGAGAAAGGTAGGAATGAAAGTAATGTGAGATAATTTACCTGGAATTTAATATCTCAATAAATTGATCACCGCGTTATCCCCAGAGGAAAACTTGACGAAAAGTTTGTGAGACTAAACGACTTTGAGATAGTTGAACCCCTATATTATAATCGTACTTATCATTGTTCTGGTATAGCCATTTGTTTAGATTGAAGTATTGATGGGTTACTAAAACCTACTGCAATGGAAATCAATAATGTTTAGCAAATATTGAGTGGTCGCTGTAGGTTATGTTAACGTACACTACAATAACCTTGTTGCGTGTAAAGACTAAACTAAAAATAAATTAAATACGCTTAACAAACTAGGATTTGTTTTGTTTTAATTTAAGTTCTATACTTTCAAGAGTCAATGTATCGCCATCAAGCACAGGCAGGTACGGTATGGTTCAAGTGAAAGCTATTCTTACTATATTGGAGTTATCGAACGGGTTGTCTAGTGTTTATTATGTTTTATCTTGCACATAACAATTTGAAAGTGACCTTTTGTTGTTGTATTTCTTCAGAGGTGGGTTCGTTTTTATTGTTTTTATCTTACTCCTAGTTAGTTAGAGTAAGCAATACTTGTAATTTATTTTTAAATGGTTGTGACGAATAACTACGGAGCTGTTTCAAAATAAGATAAACAAATATTTAACCATCATTGTAATAGTACAGGTACTACAAAATGAGTTTATTTTTATTGTTTTTGATTATATTTATTGATTTATTTTGTTGCTCCAAACGATGGTAAAGATGGAAACTGTGGTACGGATAATTCGTCTATTAGACATTTTTGCTTGCTATACTCGTACCACTAAAGACAATTTTATGGTAAGTAGATAGCGCAAAGATACCTCATGGCTGAGGCAAGAAACTTAACTTGCTCACGCAGGTAACGTTTCTCACTTTCCTCGGCACATCATATGTTCGAGTGTGTTCCGCTGCCAAAACGTGCGAAATGTATAACAATATGTGTTGACAGCATACTTACAGCGATTACCCATTTGTATCCAGCCCTTTTTATGATAGCATTCGACATAGAAACTATTTACGCAGTTAAATAATTTACAGTGTACAACTAGGCAGCTTTAAGCAGAATTTCCTTTTTAATAAACTTGAGAAGTAAGGATTATAACTGTTAAACTATTCGATGGGGAGCTTTCAATGGCAATACACATGTTTTATTTGGAGACTGGTCTGCTTACGCTAATAACTTTAGGCTTGCTTATTCGTCTCTTGTTTAGGGTTACTTTTCACCTGTAGATGGGATCAGATTCCAGATCACAAAACATTGTGTTATTCTTGTTTACAAAAAATAAATTCATAATGTACGCAATGGCATTTCAACGACAGGTAATCTACTATTGTAAATAACACGCTATTGTCAAACTATGGAATCTGCAAAGTGATGTTAATTATTTAAAGTTATGTTAATTAAACTGCAGTTACTTAATTATAACTTGAGGTGAACTACAATAGTATATTTCATCACTAGGTCCTAAAGTGACACCTTTTGCCACAAGGTCAAGTTAAACGATCGATGGTCGAAAAGACACTTTCGGGCCGAGTGATGAACGATATTTTTTGTCATGATGCAAATAATAATGAGAAATAAATGTCAATACATTGTTTTATATTATAAAAAATGTATTAGGAAAACATTGTTTTGAGCTCAGAGGTCTGAATTATAATGTTTTGAAGAAACAGCTGTTACACTGATTTACTATACGTCAGTGTTAAATTTCAAAACAATCTAAACAAACTCGTTAAACCAGCTGATGTTCATGCCACAAAAAGATTATTAAAATAAAAACTTTATAACAAAAAAATTGAACCGACTTCAAAAACAATCCAACAGTAAAGTGCTATAAAAAGTGTGAAGTAATTGGGTTAATGCAATCATGTATTGCTTTACATTATACATGAATAAACAATGGGTTTCTGATGTGTTACGCGTACAAACAATAATTTATCCATTACACTACAGTAAGGTATTACAGCTGTACCCATTTCATGGTAACCAATATAATATATATATTTGCTACATATAATAATACCATCAAATGCGCACACTATTTGCAATATTGTAGACTACAGTTTAAGAGTTGATATAATCTTCATTCACTGTAAAAAATATTGAGGTGATTCTTCTTTGATAATAAGCAGCACCGACTCCAATATTTTCTTTAAAGTGAACGAAGATTATAACCACTCCTAAATTGTAGTCTACAATATGGCAAATAGTGTGCGCATTTGATGGTATTTTTATATGTATTAGCAAACTAATATTTATTATAAGTACAATATTACTGTACTGACTGTTAGAACCCCTCAAAACATCAACAGAGTGAGAGAAGCCCTGGTGCGAAGTCCTAAAGGATCCGCTCGTAGGCACGCTCATGAACTGCAACTAAACCGTGAGTCTTTGCGTAGAATTTTAAAGGAAGATGTAAAATTTCATCCATATAAGATGTGTATAGTACAGAAACTAGAGGTAAGAGATTATGTGCAAAGAGGAAAATTTTGCCATTAGAATGCAGGTGGTTTTGGAAGAAACTCCAAATGCAGTAATTCTTATGAGTGATGAGGCACATTTTCATTTGAATGGGACAGTTAACAAGCAAAATTTGCGATACTGGGAACCTGAAAGCCCTCACCTATTTCGCGAAAGACCTCTACACTCACCGCGTGTTGGAGAGTCCATGCGAGTCGTTCAAAGAATGTATCCAGGAAAGTTCATCTCAAGTTTCAGAGACATCCCATGGTCTCCTAGATCACCTGACTTGAGCTACTGTGATTTTTCTGTGGGAACACCTCAAAGCACAAGTCTACACCCACCAACCTCGGTCACTATTTGAATTGAAGGAGGCAATCAAAGAAGAAGCCGCAGCAATCGACAACGCTTTGTTGACTCGAGTTAACAACGATTTTCAGGCAAGACTTGAAAAATGCGTTCAGGAGGATGGACGTCACATGCCGGATGTAATTTTCCACACATGAACCTTTTCTAAAATGGCATTATATTTCCAACATTTTGATGTAATAAATATTGATTTTTATCTAATAACAACCGTGTACCGATGATTTGTAAACCGTCAGGTTCCCGCGTGTCACCCTGTACTACAACAGTGATTCTGCAATGACGGTATTTGTGATAACTCCCTTTTTATCCCCTACCTTATGGCCCTCCAACCTCCCTCACCACCGTCTAACGAAAAAAAATCCTAAATGTATACCCAGTAGTGCAATTCTGAATTTAAAGGTGAATACAAAGACACAACCAAATACTATTATAACTGTTTTTTCGGTGTCTTTGCTATTTCTATAACTACTATCTTTGCGCCAAATAGGTCAATCAAATGCAATTAAAAAATATCTTTATTTGTGCTTATTACATACAATATACGATATAAAACAACTCACAATCAAAGAAACTATTTAAATAGTGAATTTACAATACTGTTGTCAATATTTTAAGATGTTACAACATATAAATAACAAAATAACATAACCAAATACTTGTAAAAATAAATAAGAACAAATAGTTAGGTATCTCATTTTTGTACGTGTTGAGGTACCATAAAAATGAATATCAAACTTCTTGAGTTGCAACATTCGTTAAAAACACTATAAACAATTCACCTAAATAGCTAAAGTAACGTAAATATTATATAAAACTAAACAACGTTTCCATCTCAAGAATAATACATAATCAATAAATTTAAAATATCAAAATTAATGCAACTGAAGTTATAATTGAGAACTACGAAATACAAAGCTCAGTATAAATGTTATATGTTGAACAAAGGTAGACAAATTAAAATACACAACAAAAATGATCATAATCTCCACTTCACCTTCAAAACCTTTCAACACATTCATTTTCAAATAACCATTTCTTAAGTTTGTTTAAAAATAAAAGCAATGTGGGCGTACTACAGACGTGAAAAGGAAGAGCATTAAACATTTTTGGTGCAAAGTATAGGTAAGCTATAAAATTCATTATTGGGTTTAGGACTAAAAACAAAATTTCTTGGTCTTAGTCTGTTAGAATGAACGTAAACATTACCCAACACATGACCTGATTTGACAAAAAATATTCTTAAAACTCTAAAAATAAATAAATGCCTGATGAGAAGAATCCTCAACCTTTTGAATAAAGGAAAAGAGTGTTCAAACCTTTTAGCGCCTGCAATAAGCCTAACAATTCTTTTCTGCGCCACAACCAAAGGCCACAAACTACTAAAATAAACCGTCATCAATGTTATGTTTGCAAAATACCTTTAAACCAAATTCAATTTTGCCTATAATAGAGAGATTAAGTTTAAACCGAAAATCTAATCTTTATATTGAAAAGCTAGCAAAATGTTAACATGTCACTCTGTTTTGTACTGTTTACTGTTAATAGCTATTGTTTAACCAATATTGAATACGATTAAAACATAGTTCATGTATTAAGTTGACACCTCTCCTAAAGGTAAAACGTATCATTAAAATATTCAAATAGATCTAGTCGATAAGGTGAAGAACGTGAGCAGACGAAAAGAGACCAGGTGTATCTTGCAAAGCAATGAGGTGAGCAATATAGGGTGAATACTGTCGAAACAGAGAATCCAATACCTTTTATATTACAAAAGAGTATCACTTTGATATGAACAGTTCCAGATAAATGCAATCCTTATCTTCAAAGGGTGTTTAAGGTATGCTGAACTTATACAGCATATTCAGTAATTGATCAGTCCAACTACAGTTTTTTGCTGTCAAACCAAAATCACTTTATACAGTAGTATCGAATGTTACATTACATACTGAGTACAAGCCATTATGGCATACAAAGACATCTTTTTCACAACGTCTATTAAGATTTATACGAGGATGACATTTCCCTATTGTCGGAAACTTGAGAACTAATCTTGAATCAAAGGACAAATACTGTATGTTTTGGTTCTACAGACTAATGATAACTATGTTTACATATACAGCTGAGTGAAGAAGAATTGTGCGCGTCTCGGAGAAACAGGTTGCCGAGACGTGACTAGAGAATGAGACTCAACAGCTGTTACTGAGGCAGTATTACGCCCTTTGCACATCACACGATTTCACCCGTACGAGTAAAATCGTACGTGTAATGACCGCATCATTTGCACACTACACGGGTAAAACTCGTACGAGTTTCAATCGTGAATTGTTTTTGGATTTTCTCTTGTCAGTTCTGTGGAAAGTGTTGTCGAATGAAGGGCTATGAATCGTCAACAAATCATAGCAGTATGGTTACTTCATCGACGATGAAAAAACAAATATATGGGTGCATCCTATAAAACAGAGACGTGAGGAAGTGGGGTTGTTCTACACCTTATTTTGATGATTTGAGAAAAGATGACCGGAAGTTCTTTAACTACTTTCGTATGTAAGTTGGTAACGATTTATTTATTAAATATTATTTTAACTTTCTAGACGGTTCTAGACGGCTGCAACACGGAATGCTTATCCCGTGTTGCAATCCTATAGTGTGAAAGATGGCATAAGCTCATTCAGCCTACCAACAATACTTACTCGTATGAGTTTTAATTGTACGGGTGAAATGGTGTAATGTGCAAAGGGCGTTAGGAATCGAAAACTCGTGAGTGTTTTAGCACGTAATCTGCACCTTCGACTTATCAAGAACGAGTATACTTGTTGGTAGGAGATGTACAAGTATTGACAGAAACATTGTAAGTGAGATTACAAAGCAATAAAGATATATATACTTAATAAGAAACCGTTTAACAGCTATGTGCTACTATAAAGCCAAAACAAAAACACCTTATACAGGGTGACACAAATTAAACGGACGAATTTGGTTGTCATTAACAGCAACCAAATTGTTATTCAACAACAACCAACAACACATGTCAAATAATTTGGTAGTTTTAGATAATTTTATTTCATTTAAGGTACTTTGGCCCAGTAAAATGATCAGTAGCGCGGGCATTTGCTTTCGATACCATTATTAGAATGAATCAGTTTATGAGTATTAGTTTAAAACAGAGGGGAACTTTTTCAGCATTTCAGCATTGATGGACGATTTAGCATGTCATCTTTCCAAATCAAAATACGTTAGAAAGGTAGATTGATAGATGAGAAAAACATGGAAATAATAATATCAACACCACCAAAACGAACAAGATCTGCCAGAACACCTGAAAACCCTGAGTCTGCCCGAAGACGCGCCCAAGAAATGAACGTCGATCGTGAATCTGTACAAATGATTTATCCACTTGAAATAAAGCAACTCCAAATCATAGCAGTAACTATTTACTTCTAGTAGTAAGATCCTTCTCAAAGCTTCACGGTTTATGTTTATTTCTAGAGCGTGTCTTCGGACAGGTTAAGACTCCTGAGCGCTTCTCTTGTCATATTGATGTTTCCAGGTGTTCCGGTTTGCCCTGGTGGTTTCGTTTTTATGATTTTCCTGTTCCTCTCAAGGTAAATCCACCTAAGCGACGAATTTAAATTTAAAACAATGACGTCTAAATCATATATTTAAGTATTGTTTACTAGTCCTAATACATGATTTCTAAGATTGGTCTCATAAGTGAAATTCCCAATCCTGAAATCCCAGAAATTGCCAATTCTGAACTGCGTGTTTCTTTTGATGAGTTTTACTACCATTTAACAAATCTTCAAGTACCTTGAAAATGTCACATAAGATAGAGTTTTATTTTTAAATACTTCCTTTCAAAATTACTTGTGTTTATTTTGATATACGAGTATTGTATCCAGTTGGATACTAAAACTAATACTTTTTTAATGTTTGATTTCAAAATAGCTCTGAAAATTTAATTTGCTTTGAATATTGCTCGTGTTTATATTAGATCTGTTTTATCAAATTAAACTTGAGCTAATACTTTGGGTAGTCATTTGCTTCCAATATTACTCGTGTTTATTTTAATTTGACGTATCCATGGAAACAAAACCTTTCCTTGATCTTAATATTTGCTTTCCAAATCAATCGTGTATCGGTTGTATCCATGAATACTAAAACCAATACTTCATCTTAATATTTCCTTTCATAATGGCTTGTGTTTATTTTAGATCTGTCGTGTCCATGGATACTTAAACTAATACTTTATCTAAATATTTGCTTTCAAAGTTGCTGGTGTTGATTTTGGATACGTTGTATCCATCATTACTAAAAGTGATACTGTATGTAAATATTTGCTTTCAAAATTGCTGGTGTTGATTTTGGATACATTGTAAAAAGTACTAAAAGTAATACTTTGCCTAATTATTTGCTTTTAAAATTACTCGGGTAATTTGGATCTGTCGTATCAATGGATACTTAAACCAATAATGTATCTAAAGGTTTGATTTCAAAATTGCTCGTGTTTATTTTAGATAATTTATTTCAAATTTGGTTATCTGTATCAATTTATACTAAAGCATTAACTTTATCCAAATATATACTTCAAACATTTTGTGTTTATTTTAGATATGTTTAATCCATGGATACTAAAACTAGTGCTTTATTCAAATATTTGCTATCAAAATTACTCTAGTTTGTTTTTGATCTGTTGTATCCATAGATACTTAGGCTAATTTAGATACTGTATCTAAACATTTGATTTCAGAATTGCTCGTGTTAATTTTAGAACGGTCGTATCGATGGATACTAAAACTAATTCTTTATTCAGATATTTTAATTTATATTTGCCCGTGTTTATTTCTGTTCTGTTTAAGATCTGTTGTATCCATGGATACTAGAACAAATACTGTATCTAAATATTTGTTTACAAAAATGCACGTTTTTATTTTAATCTGTCGTATTCATGTATAATTAAACTAGTACTATATCTAAATATTTTATTTATCTAAATATTTGATTACACAAAAGCACGTGTTTATTTTAATCTGTCGTATTCATGTATAATTAAACTAGTACTATATCTAAATATTTTATGTATCTAAATATTTGATTACAAAATGGTCGTGTTTATTTTAATCCGTCGTATTCATGTTTAATTAATCTAGTACTATATCTAAATATTTTATTTATCTAAATATTTGATTACAAAAATTCACGTGTTTGTTTTAGTCTGTCGTATTCATGTATAATTAAACTAGTTCTATATCTAAATATTTTATTTATCTAAATATTTGATTACAAAATGCACGTGTTTATTTTAATTTGTCGTATTCATGTATAATTAAACTAGTACTATATCTAAATATTTTATTTATCTAAATATTTGTTAAAAAAATGCACGGGTTTATTTTAATCCGTTGTATTTATGTATAATTAAACTAGTACTACAGGGTAACACACGGGAACCTGACGGTTTACAAATGATCGGTACTAAGTTGTTATTAAATAAAAATTAATATTTATTACATCAAAATTTTGGAAATATAATGCCATTTTAGAAAAAGTTACGTGACTTAGAGAAAGTTAACTGAAAAAGTTACGTCCATCGTCCTGAATGCCTTTTCTAGTCTTGCCTGAAAATCGTTCTTAACTCGAGTAAACAAAGCGTTGTCGATTGCTGCAACTTCTTCTTTGATTGCCTAATTCAATTCAAATAGTGACCACGGTTGGTGGGTGTAGACTTGTGCTTTGAAGTGTCCCCACAGAAAAATCACAGGGGCTCAAGTTGTGATCTAGGACGCTGGGATGTCTCCGAAACGATGACCTTCCTGGAAAAATTCTTTGAATGACTGCATGGACTCTCTAGCAGTATGTGCAGTCGCAATCATCAATTTTTTTCAATTTGTTTATTTTTCAATTTTATATATCGTATTCCACCAAGCTTACATAAACTTGTCGGTGGGGACCTGGAATAGATAATAATTTATTTAATATATTCAAGTGTATACAATAATATTAAATTATAAGTACTAATAAATAAATATACAATTTTTTTTTCTTTGTTTTTGTTGGCGGTTAAGGCAGGCACCTATGTTCTAACACCTAATAACATGCAAATGTAACTATAAATACGATAAACTTAGTAACCACAAATAATTATATTACAGTAATACTGAAAGTACGTGCATTGCATTACAGATTTGACATATAATAAGTAGAAATAAGCAACAGACAACAATAAATACGTATATACATGAAAAGCAGGAATCTTTAGATAACCTATAATGATTACCTTAGTACATTAAAGATAAATATTTGTAAACTTAACAAACGAAAATATAAAATAATATCTGAGAACAACTAATTTTAACATTCATATAGTGCAGGTACTACAAAGTTTGACTACGATGGCAATGACTGTTGGTGCACTGAACTGAATGTTTCTTTACCTAGCTTGTCACTTTCAGTCTCAGCCTATTTCATAATGAAAAAGTTCTTTAAATGTTTTGTTGAGACAACTTGGAAATAAATATTACCTGATGTGTTATTTTTCCCCATGAGTGCATTGTGTAATTGTTTGTGTTTGTCTATATGTTCTGTGTAATGTAATTATGTAGTGTTGTGCTTGTCGATGTTGTGTTGCTGTAGCCTAGGCTTTACCATCTTGTTTGCTTAACCAAACTTTGTATCTCCTTTACTATTACTCTTCCAGGATTCTACCAACAGGTAGGTTTAGCTTAATTATTTAGCCTAGGTTGATAAGGCCAGTGCTCAGCAAAAAAGTAAAGTGATCTTTTAAACCATACCACATTGTCTATGCTATCTACTTCCATGGGTAGGCTATTACAGGCTAGGCTATATTTTGGAAGCCTACAACCATAGTTTGTGCTTGGTAATGGCACTTCATATCTGGTGACATGCCTCAAATTGTCTCTCTATTCTCTTTAGCCTTCTAAACTATTCATACCGTGATATTTCTTTAATATGTTTATTATATAGAAACCCTTTGGCGTTAATTGTCTCCTACAGTCTGATTCACGAGCAACTTCTGTATTTCAGGTATTGTACTTATTTTGTAAAGCATTAAGGCAACGCCTTGCATATTAGTAATTATTTTTAAATGGCATTCAGCAGCTAAAATTCCAGGATGTTATTCCATATCTCATTAGTGATTCAAAGAGTGTTTTGTAGACGGTTAACTTAACCTTATCAGACACTTTTTATTTTGATATTATACATCATTGACATGCATGAGTTCAATTTTTGTGTAACTGGCTATATGATCTTTCCACAATAACTTGTTGTCTACTATTATTCCTAAGTACTTAGTTTTTTCCAATATTTTAATACTTTCACAATCACATTGTTCTATATTATTTCTATTTAAACAGGCACAGTCATGGTATTTAATTACTGATTGCCCTGAAACTTGATAATTTTTGGTCTTATATGTAAAAGGCAAGTTTTTGAGGGTTGATAACTAACCTTTCTGTCTGTCCATTCTGTAAATTTTTTAAAAGCCTCCTCCAGTCTTAACTCTGCAACCTCAAGTCCTTATGCCCAGACAAAATCAGAATGTCATCGGCATATGCCCATAATTCACAGCCATCTATGTTCTTTAATACTTCATTCAAATATATAATAATAAAGTAGGTCCTAGTCGACTTCCTTGAGGAACGCCATATTTTATTAATTTGTCATCACTAAATTCATCTTTAATTTTACTGAAACCATCCTATTCCTCAGGTATGTGTGGAACCATCTAAGTACATTTCCTCTTAATCCAATTTGGTATAATGTTAATACAAGTTCATTTGTGACTATTCAGTCAAATGCTTTAGACAAATCAATAAATACTAATCCGTGGCATCTAACATCTAATAATTATTTGCTTTATTTACAACTCTAATAATGCATCTTCCGTGCTTTATTTTTTCCAAACCAAATTGTCTTTCAGTAATTATATTTTTTCGTTAAATACAATCCTGTTAAATAAGCATTTCTAATGTTAAGGCATCGTTGAAGCTGGGGAGAAAACGTGTTCAGCATGTGGATGTAACGAGCCGAGTTGACTGTAACATTAGCACCATTTTCGTCTCTCAAAGTAGGGTCCGATAATGCCGAATAAACCTATCGCACACCAAACCGTAACACGCGGTGAGTGTAGAGGTTTTTCGCGAATTTGGTGAGGGTTTTCAGGTGCCCAGTATCGCAAATTTTGCTTGTTAACTGTCCCATTCAAATGAAAATGTGCCTCATCACTCATAAGAATTACTGCATTTGGAGTTTCTTCCAAAATCACCTGCATTCTAACGGCAAAATTTTCCTCTTGCGCATAATCTCTTACCTCTAGTTTCTGTACTATACACATCTTATATGGATGAAATTTTAGATCTTTCTTTAAAATTCTACGCAAAGACTCACGGTTTAGTTGCAGTTCATGAGCGTGCCTACGAGCGGATCCTTTAGGACTTCGCACCAGGGCTTCTCTCACTCTGTTGATGTTTTCAGGGGTTCTAACAGTCTATTTTGGACCCGGAGGCTTCTTCTTGACAATAGGACTAGTTGCCCAAAGCTTGTTGACCCAGCTTCTGATTGTATTGACGCTAGGAATTGCCCCACGCCGACCACGGTTGAAATTAACCAGGAAAATTCGCTGAACTGTCACCACAGATTCGTTATTTTTGACAAACGCGTCGTACAAAAACATGCGATGTTCTACAGTCCACTCTTCCATGACTACTAAAATGGCGTCGTATACTGAGTTCAGAGCCGCGTCATTCCCCCCTCTTCCCCCACCACAACCGAAGTACTGCGCTAGTCAAACCCGTCAGGTTCCCGTGTGTCACCCTGTATATCTAAATATTTTATTTATCTAAATATTTGTTTACAAAATGCACGTGTTTATTTTAATCTGTCGTATTATGTTTAATTAATAGTAGTATATCTAAATATTTGATTACAAAATGCACGTTTATTTTAATCTGTCGTATTCATGTATAATTAAACTAGTACTATATCTAAATATTTTATGTATCTAAATATTTGATTACAAAAATGCACGAGTTTATTTTCATCTGTCGTATTCATGTTTAATTAATCTAGTACTATATCTAAATATTTGATTACAAAAATGCACGTGTTTATTTTAATCTGTCGTATTCATGTATAATTAAACTAGTACTATATCTAAATATTTTATGTATCTAAATATTTGATTACAAAAATGAACGTGTTTATTTCAATCTGTCGTATTCATGTTTAATTAATCTAGTACTATATCTAAATATTTTATTTATCTAAATATTTCATTAAACAAATGCACGTATTTTAATCTGTCGTATTCATGTATAATTAAACTAGTACTATATCTAAATATTTTATTTATCTAAATATTTGATTACAAAATGCACGTGTTTGTTTTAATCCGTCGTATTCATGAATAAAACTAATACTACATCTAAATATTTGATTACAAAATGCACGTGTTTATTTTAATCTGTCGTATTCATGTTTAATTAATCTAGTACTATATCTAAATATTTGATTACAAAAATGCACGTGTTTTTATTTTAATCTGTCGTATTTATGTATAATTAAACTAGTACTATATCTAAATATTTTATGTATCTAAATATTTGATTACAAAATGCACGTGTTTATTTTAATCTGTCATATTTATGTTTAATTAATCTAGTACTATATCTTAATATTTTATTTATCTAAATATTTGTTTACAAAAATGCACGTGTTTATTTTAATCGTCGTATTATATATAATTAAACTAGTACTATGTCTAAATATTTTATTTATCCAAATATTTGATTACAAAAATGCCCGTGTTTGTTTTAATCCGTCGTATTCATGATTAAAAACTAATACTACATCTAAATATTTTATTTATCTAAATATTTGATTAAACAAATGCACGTGTTTTTTAATCCGTCGTATTCATGTATAATTAAACTAGTACTTTATCTAAATATTTTATTTATCTAAATATTTGATTACAAAAATGTTTTAATCCGTCGTATTCATGAATGAAAACTAATACTTTATCTAATTATTTGATCTCAAAATTGCTCGTGCTTATTTAATTTTTCGTATCCATGGATACTTAAACTTTTTTATCTATGGGTTTTAATATAGGGTTTATCCATGGATACCTAACTAATATTTCATCTACATTTCTCCTCTCAAAATGGTTTGTGTTTATTTTAGATTTGTCATATCCATGGTTACTATTAACTAACACTTTATGTAAATATTCTTTTCAGGTGTTATCGTGTTTTTTTAGATCTGTTGTAGCCATGGGTACTAAAACTAATACATTTTTCAAGATATTTGCTGTTAATATCGCTCGTGTTCATGTTATATCTGTTGTATCCATGGATACTATAAACGACTACTTTATCAAAATATTTCTTTTAAATTCAATTGTGTTCTTTCAGATCTGTCGTTTCCATGGATACTAAAATTTATACTTTATCTCAATATTTTTTCAATATCTCTCGTGTTTATTTTAGGCCTATATCTGTTGTATCGATGGATACTAAAGCAAATACTTTATTAAAATACTAATTTAATATTTACTATTTAAATACAAACACTTAAATCAACATTTTCTCGTGTTTATTTTAATTCGTTAAATCCATGGATTATAAAAATTTAATTTTGTCTAAATATTTGCTTTTAAAATCGTTCGTGTTTTATTTTGATCTGTTGAATCCATGGATACTAAACACAATATTTTATCTAAATGTTTGCTCTAAAAATACCTCAAATTTATTTTTAATCCATTGTCTCTACGGATACTTAAACTAATACTGTATCTAAATATATGCTACTAAAATTGCTCATTTTAACTTTAATTTGTAGTATCCAGGGATAATTAAACTTACGTGTTATCTTAATATTTGCTTTCAAAATTAAACGTGTCTATTTCAAAACTGTTGTATCCATGGATACTAAACTAACACTACAACTAAATATTTCCACTTTATAATGTTTTTTTTTTTATTTAAGATAATTTTATGTCGTATCCATTAATACTGTAAACTATGTTTCTATATAAATATAGCTTTCAAATTAAATCGTGTTTATTTAGATTTCTCTTATCCAACGATACTTAAACTTACACTTTATCTCAATATTGTCTGTCAAAATCTTTCGTGTTTAATTAGATACTATCTGTGATACGTAGCATCGCCACGTATAAAATATTATAGATTAATGACTTTAAAGTTTAAAGTATTTTTGTACAAAGGCAGGCTGTTGCTCCGGTACTGGCATGAAACTACCGATCCTTACACCTGTTCCTCCATTTTGAAAGTGGGCTTAGAGTTTCCTAGCTGTTCTTAAAGACGTACCTGTTCTTTGTACGGTTGTGTTTTATGTTAAAGAGTGGCGATATAGTGTAATAATATGATTGCCTGTTAGTTATCTACGCCAACTGTGAAAAATACGTAGAAACCAGTCATAACTATCCAACTTCAGCACGGTCAGGTCGGTAAACGATAAAAAAAAACGGTTTTTAAAAACGGTAAATGTTGGCAACGTAAAATCTGAGAATGACCTTCCTCGGTAGTCGGCAGCAAAACATGCGAGGTAAGGAAGGAAATATAAACAACCGTCTTTAACATTGCCTTTGTTTGTGTGTCTGCTTTACTACTGTTGCATTCATGTGGCAAGCTTTTGTTGTCGGTATTGTTGAATACACAGGTGACGTAAGGCATCGTTAAGCATTCGTACAGTTTCAGAATAAACTCTTCAAATCTGAACACATAAAACTACCTTACATAATTTATGTGTTTCTATGTTATATATTAGTATAAGGAGTGTAGCAGTAGTCTTATATCATTTGTAATTCAACTGAAGTTTTATACACTTAGCAGTTTCCACAGTTTCACAATAGCTTGTTATTGACACAAGTAGATTACCTACGTAAAATGTCCTTGAGTACATTATTTATTGATTTTTAGTAAACAAGAATAACACAATGTTTCGTGATCTGGAATCTGATACCTTCTACAGGTGAAAAGTAACCTAAAAATTTGACAAATAAGCAAGCCTAAAGTTACTAGCGTAAACAGAGCTTGTATTAATTTTTAGCTCGTTCACTCAGCTACAGTCGATTTCATAAAAAAATATTACACTATATCTAAGCTACAAGCAAGGTTATTGCGTGTAGAGTAAGTATAGTGTGAAGTAAGAAACATGTCACCATGTCCGCAATACAGAGAGACGTTGTGCCAACAACAGAGTGTTTGTCTTGTTGATGATATATTATACTCTAAACCAACTCCTTCCCTAAAGGCTCTGTCCCTAAACTAACATTTCACTCTGCACTATAAGTTTTGTCATTTAACGAAAACGTGTTTTAATAGATTAGCTAGCTGTTATAATTACAAGAATAAGAGTATAACTAAGAACAGAAAATTGTTAAATCAATTTCAAAATGAACAAATTATTCCGATATGAATTATTTTGTTTTGAACCAAGTTATAAGATAATACGTTATGCGAGCCGATTTATATTTAAATTTAAAATTCATTGAAATATAGGATAAAGTAAATAATATTTGTTTACCAAAGTTTGGCCAAGGAAATTTTAAATCGTTAACAAATGATTACTTTGCTCTCAAGATATTCAACGTGTATTATCAACACAAGGTTCAATTTACATACTGTTGTTGTTGTTTTCTTGGAAGTACACACTTTACACTTGTGGGTAGAACCCTGGCTGGCGAACTATAAGTAATGTTCCAACGCTATTACTAGGGTAAACAACTAAAAGTAGTTCGACAATTTTAATATGTTTTTAGCTTGACGTCAGGAAACTAATGACTATGCGCGTTGGTGATGGATGGCAATATAAAGATTGCTAATGGTGCACAGTTTTCAGCTGTCACTTATACCTTATGATGTACGTCAAGTTGTTTTGGATTAATTTTGTTATTATTAAATCCTCAATATGTGTCAAAACACAGCTAAATTGACTCGCCGTTTGGATATACAACTACAAGTATAAATCTTACAACAATAACAAGCATATCGGTATAGTCAACTTATTGTTTGGAAACAATAATGTTTACCCATGACGAGGTGAAGCACGTTTATCACGTGGTTTGGACAGGCGATAGGAATTACATCAAAAACACATTAAGGTGTTATTTGTATTCACTGAATGCAGTCTGTGACCCATATACGCGTACGTGATATTCTTTAAACCTTTGATACATGGGGTCACCAATAAATCATCTGTGGTTTGATTTATTGAACACTGGTAGTATTAAGGAAAACGTTCATGTGTTAAGTTGAATAGTATAAAGTTTATTAAATGAAAAATATATCTGAACTGAGCAACTGATTAATCGTACCGTAACTTTATGATCAAATTATTCATAGAAATGGTATTTTACTGTAGAAACTGCTGACGCGTAGACACAATCGCAAATCGCCGTGAATCCTAGTGAATTTCCTCTAACGGGGTAAGAATAACAGTAGTTAAAAATTTACACTACGGGTATATTCTAGGACGAAAAGGTCCTAAGATATTTACACAGATGGTTTCTGTAAACCTATCTGTAAAAGTTAAACAGAGCATATCGCACGGCTGCAGTATTATAAGCGTGAAATCTAAGATTACCAAGGGAATGACATGAAACGGTAACTTTGGAGTCTCATTAACTTCAAAGTAGTGCATATAGTGCTAGATTATAAGGTTTAACACTGGCATTTCATCGTCGCAAGGGTTGCATAAAATAAGTTAAAACCATAAATACCATACATAACTTAAACATTATTAAATCTTCTTTGAAAATAAAGCAATTCATTTATATCAAATAACACACAACTGTAGACCAAAATGTTTTCAGTTTTGCTTCCCAACATCCCTAAGTCAAAGGCAAAACTTTACATGTATATGAAGTATATTGATTGAAATCCAGTTGTTATCGATGGTTCATGCTTTCTTACACGAAAACTACAGGTAAAATGTCTTGTTTATTGTTGTAAGATTTGTATAATAGGATGAGACATTGACTTTATACATGTTTGATAAAAGTGTTCCAATAATTTATGATGTTATTGTTCACATTGAAATAAGCAAAAAAATTCTATAAAGATTGGTCCTAAAATGCTTCGTTACCCCGATAGCCGCCATTTTGTATTTTTTACGTAACAATTTATATTTCCAGAATAGTATTGACCGATTGCATTTAAACTGGTATGCTGTTTATGTGTCACAAATTTAAGACAAAATAATTATTTCATAAAACCTTACAGAAACAAAATGGCGGCTGTTTAAATTGTTCAAACTAAAATACCATGAAAATGGCCTATAAAACAAAAATATTATATGAATAAAAAATTTGTATTTTTTAATTTTACATAAAGATACAAACTCATTTATCCGATTTTACATTAATACTTTCACTTTTTGCGTCTTTTTACAACTGGTACATTACCAGTTGATCTTTGATCTTCACCTCTTAGGTGTACAAGTCGCACCTGTCAAACCTGTGAATAATATTTACAGTCATCTGATCCAAAAGTGAGAACTATTACCGCATTAGGTTTAAAAACAGCTGTTTTCAATTTTAATTGTTAACCAGCTGATAGCTAAAAGTAACGTTAATATTTATTAACCCAACAGTTACGATAACATAAAATCAATCAAGAAAGCGTAAAACAATTTTTATAGGTGAATAAATATTGACTTTTCTTTTAGCTATCAGCTGGTTAAGAATTAAAATTGAAAACAGCTGTTTTAAACCTAATGCGGTAATAGTTCTCACTTTTGGATCAGCTGACAGTAAATATTATTCACAGGTTTGAAAGGTGCGACTTGTACACCTAAGAGGTGAAGATCGATCAACTGGGTACCAGTTGTAAAAGGACGCAAAATGAAAGTATTAATGTAAAATTCGGATAAATGAGTTTGTATCTTATGTAAAATTTAAAAATACAAATTTTTATTCATATAATATTTTGTTTTATAGCCATTTTCATGGTATGAACAATTTAAACAGCCGCCATTTTGTTTCTGTAAGGTTTTATGAAATAATTATTTTGTCTTAAATTTACCTTTGTGACATAAACAGCATATCAAGTTTAAATGCAATCGGTCAAACTGTTCTGAGATATAAACTTTACGTAAAAAATACAAAATGGCGGCTATCGGGGTAACGCATTTAGGACCAATGTTTATAGGATTTTGCTTATTTCAATGTGAACAATAACATTATAAATTATTGGAACACTTTATCAAACACCCTGTATAAAGTCAATGTCTCATCCTATTATACAAATCTTACAACAATAAACAAGACATTTTACCTGTAGTTTTTCGTGTAAAAGCAGAACCATGGTGGGATTTCATCGATAACAACTGGATTTCAATCAATATACTTCATATACATGTAAAGTTTTGCCTTTTGACTTAGGGGATGTTGGGAAGCTCAAAACTGAAAACATTTTTGGTCTACGAAGTTGTGTGTTATTTGATAATATAAATGAATTGCTTTATTTTCAAAGAAGATTTGCTAATAATGTTTAAGTTATGTTATGGTATTTATGGTTTTAACTTATTTTATGCAACCCTTTTGCGACGATGAAATGCCAGCGTTAAACCTTTATAATCTAGCACTATATGCACTTCTTTGAAGTTAATGTAATTGTTGCATCATAGTCCTTAAAAACCCTTAGAAAGATACCAGTTTGGGTTCAGCTTAGTTACAAGATAGTATACAAGTCTTTCTTCACAGTTTCTTTGAAAACGAAATCATTTGAAAACTTCTAAATATACAGGGTGTCGGTGAACTCTCTGGACATACTTTGTAGACATGTTCCTTAGGTCAAAACAAGAATATTTTACGATATTAACAGGAGTCTCCGGCGCTTCGTTGTCCGTCTGTCTGTGTGGATGTGTTTTCTACTAAAATAATTATGACTATAAAACTAATGCACTTAATTTCCCCAAACTTTAGTCAAATATTTAAAATGCCATTGTCTAATTAGGAAAAAAATACTATTTGATTTTATCTTCAAATTTCAAAATGGCGGCCGTTTAAAAATTTCAAAATTGAATAACTCAAAAACGAGTACTTTTACAACAAATTTATTAGAAATAATACTTGTAGTGTATTTGTTTCCATTTCTACAAATGTATAAAATTTGAAAATCGAATGAGAAATGACAAAGTTATTGTAATTTCTGTCTTACCGGCTTATGTCCGCAATGCGTTCCTCCAGTTAGCCAACGCAACAACAATGGAATTGACTACGTTCCGGTTATGCTACCGTGTCGAAAATCGTCATTTTTAACAGATTTTGGATGAACAAATAAATTACGGTTTGTGTCCTTTGTTCTGGAAAATAAATGGACAATTATTTTAAATACAAATATAGTTTTATCAATTCAAAACTATTAAACTTTCATCATAATAGTGTGACTACAGAAAACTATTGCTTCAAAGTCCTTTTTTTTTAGATTAAGTTAGGTTTGGTTTTTTAGAGAGTAGCATAGGAGAACTCCGACATTAACCAACTTAATTTACTTTTAAATTTTAACTATGATTTTTTTAACTTTAAAAAAAGTCAACTAGTTAATTTTTTAATAAATTCACGTTAGTTAATTTGTTGAAAGTCCCAACAAATAAAACAATTTTAAATTACATTTTAATTTAATTTTCTTTTAATTTACCAAAACAAAGGACACAAACTGTAATTTATTTGTTCGTGCAAGAGCTGTTCAAAATGACGACCCCCGAAACGGTAGCATAACCGGAAAGACTATCTATTGATTGTAGAGATGTCCAAACGAATTTAACAAACTCCTGAATCAAAATAATGTAGTCAGTTCCATTGTTGTTGCGTTAGCTGACTGGAGGAACGCATGGCGGACATGAGCCGGTAAGACAGACATTACAATAACTTTCTTTGTTTAAAGTTTGTTGTTGACGATGGAAGATTTCAGAAGTTGAACTATTGCGGACATTTTCCATCGTTAGTGAACAAAAGGATCACGACGTTTCGGGATCTGCAATCTGATCCCGTCTTCAGGTGAAAACCTAAAACATAACACAGAACATTAGAAAATGAGCTGGCCTAAAAGTAGTCAGCGTAGCTGACCAGTCAAACTCTACTAAACAACATGTAGTTGTTAAGTCAAACAACAAATTAAATCTTAGAATTAGAATAGCCTAGAGAAAAAAAACAAAACTACAATATTACAAACACAAGCCACACTAAGCAAGTAAACTCAATGGCCATTAACTCAATGGCGGAGGATTGGACAGCAGCCAATGCTTTATGTCTAAATAAGGACAAGACTCAGAGCATTGAATTTAGACTGAGTAACAATGTTGGTGATGAAGTAAAGTTTTGGTGTGTTGTTGCAATCAAATATCAAATGGGATTCTCATATTGTAAATGTATGTAAGAAGATTTCTAAAAGCACCTTTATGATCAGGAGACTGTCATTATCTGTAAGTCTAGATATATTAATGTCAGTTTATTACGCTTATATACAAAGTCATTTATCTTATGGAATAATTGTCTGGGGCTGTGATACTAATGTAAAAAGGCTTTAATTTTACAAAAAGAGTGTTAAGAAGTATGTGTAATGTTAGAAGTAGAACTCATTGTACACCGTTATTTAAATGTCTTCGTGTCCTTACTGTTCCTTCATTGTACTTACTACAGTTGTTAATGTATATTAGAACAAACTTAAATGTAATTCCCACAAATAGCTCAGTTCATGATTATTTAACCAGACAAAGTAACTTTCTAAGAATTGGACAATGTAATTTTCAAACAACCATCAAATCTACTTTTGAATTGGGTAAACAAATTTATAACAAGTTGCCTGAAGAAATTAAATGTCTAGATGATAATAAATTTAAAATTAAGTTAAAGTCATTGTTAATAGAACTAAGTATATGATATTAAGGAATTATTGCATACTGTAACCATCATCAAAGTTTTATTTAGCCTATGTTACACTTTTGTCATAATTAATTATAAACTTGACGATGCCATGCATGTATAACTACTGTGTCTTACGGCAATAAAGAATTTGATTTGAACAAGTCACCGGAGTAATTTCAACACTAATCACAAAACACGTCCACTCACTGAACGAGCTCACCCTGGACTGACTTGTTGGCCGGTGATAGGCCAATCACACACACTAGCCGCAGGCTAGCCAACTGAAACAGAGAAACACAAAAACCTATTTATGCACAGCCAATGGGATACTTACGTGAGTTAAGTTCTCTGTGGCCTGTTTTGCGTCCTTAATACCATGCTATGAGTTTTTTTAGTTGTTTCTTGTTGAAAATTTACTTGACTATTATGGTTGTCCCTACGCTTAAGTTCATTTTAATGAGCGGTAGCCAGAGGGCCTTATTTCAACTGAAGCTTGACTGATTGGACGGTCTGCTAATTTTATGTATGAGGCCTCGATTATTTTCCTTTTAAGAAGTGAGGTTCCCGATGTATTATACTAGCCTCATTCCAGTTCATTTGCGTGATTTTCAGACCAACAATGTTGAGCAATTTTGACGTTTCTGTTAAACCCTTTCGCTTTGTCTCTTTGTGTTCTTTAACCTTACATTTAATGGTCTTTTTGTCTCACCTATGTACTCCCTATCACAACTACATTTAATACTGTAAATACAGTTTTAGATTCCTGAGTGCCATTTTTGGTTTGGTTTTACGAGACTTTGCCTAAGTGTATTCTGTGTTTTGAACGCAGTTCTAATTTTAAATTTTCTACCTATCCTTCTGAGCTTTTCCGATAATCCCGGCACATAAGATTGCCATAAACGCAGGATTTTCATCTAACTGGTTTTCTGACTCTGTTTTTAGCTCTACGTTGTTTGCACTTATTTATCATAGACTGAGGATACCCATTGTTAATCAAATCGCTTTCTACTTTTTTTCACTTCTTCTATTTTCCATCTTGATCTGAGCACAAGCTCGTTGCTCTATCAAATAAAGAGTAAGCAACTCCTTCTTTGACAGATTTTTGATGGTTGGACAAAAAATTAGATACTGACCTGTGTGTGTCTTTTCGAAAACCGTTGTCTTAAGGACATCCCTATCTTTCTTTCACACACATCCAAAAAGAGCTTATTTTGAACCTCTTTCTCCATGGTTAGACGAATGGAGGGAGAGATGTTGGTGGACTAGAAACTCATTAAGTTTATCGTCTCCATGTGGGAAAACAACAAAGGTATCGTCAACATACCTCCACCAAATCTTCGGATCCAGCTGAGGCCAAGGCCTTTTGCTCGAAATCCTCCATGAAGATATTAGCAAAGATAGGCGAGAGCGGTGACCCCATTGCCATACCCTCATCTTGACTATACATTTTACCCTCTAATTCAAAATAATTATGTTTGGTGCAAAGGTCTAGCAGTTCCATTATAACATTTACAGGCATTTGAGTTCTTTCATCCAAAGTTTCATCATTGTTGAGCCTAGACTCGATTATTTTCAAAGTTTCTGGAACTGGAACGTTAGTGAATAAGCTTTCCACATCAAAGCTTATCAGCCTATCAGTTTCAGCTAGTTTTATATCTTTTGATTTTTTAACAAAATCTTTAGAATTTTTTATGAAAGAGTCAGTTTTTCCTACCAATGGCGTTAAAATGTCTAACAAGACTTTAGTCCCCTACACGGTGAATCACGAGAACTAATTATAGGCCTAAGAGGAACGTTAGGTTTGTGGATCTTGGGCAACCCATACGTGGGATTTTAGAATGATGTGGGGTTAGGCGAGAGCGTTTTTTTTGTCGGTAAAAAATTGTTTGTGCTTTCTAAGTGTACTAGCAACTTTACGTTCAATACTATCAGTTGGATCTTTTCAACCCGTGTATTTGCCAGCTTCCAAAGTTTCCAAAATCTTAGCTTTATACACTACTGTGTCCAAAACTACAGTAGCGTTTCCCTTATCCGCCGGCAAGATTTTTACAGTATCGTCTCTTCCCAAGGATCGAGACTGCCTTTTTCTCCTCATTAGTAAGGCTTTGGGATCGGAATTTTCTTCAGTAGAAGACTTGCCCTCGCACCGAAACCGATCACCATCCTCATCAGACAACTGTGAGACAGCCGACTCGATTCCCGTAACAAAGTCAAGGACTTTCACTGATTTGTTGTTTAGTAGAGTTTGACTGGTCAGCTACGCTGACCACTTTAGGCTAGCTCATTTTCTAATGTTCTGTGTTATGTTTTAGGTTTTTCACCTGAAGACGGGATCAGATTGCAGATCCCGAAACGTCGTGATCCTTTTTGTTCACTAACGATGGAAAATGTCCGCAATAATA
>CM032059.1:44295711-44332457 GCA_018831715.1 Matsumurasca onukii | reverse complement strand
AAAGATCATCTAGCGACAAAACACTAAAATAAGTTTTTTACTCAAAACTGTCTTGGCATACAAAATGGTATGCGCAATGAGAACTAACCCAACATTCAAATATATAGACGACCTCCAGAACATGGACAATTCAATCAAATCTGTTCTTGAAGACATTTTGAATGTGAGATTAACAGAAGAACAAATGCATCAAGCAAGTCTCCCAATAAATCTTGGCGGTATTGGAATACGTAAACTTGTGGATCTAAGTCTCCCAGCATTTCTCTCGTCGTGTGCCGGAGTGATGCCTCTTGCCTCCATAATCTTAAATATTCCTGTTGGCAATTTGGCATTAACCTCTTGGCAAGACGGCATTGAAATATGGAGCATAAACCAGCAAGAATTTCCAACAAACCAAACTGTTCAAAAAGACTGGGATGGAATAGCTCTGGAAAAGAAAATGGAATCCAACGTCTACGTTGATAATCCTAAAGATTTGGCAAGACTAAAAGCACTGCAGAATAAAGAAGCTGGTGCTTGGTTACATGCGTTTCCCTCGAAAAATATTGGCATGTTTATGGATGATAAGGCCTTCCAAATTTGCATCGGATTACGGTTAGGGTGCAATATTTGCCGAGTACCGTTGTAAATGCGGAGAAAAGGGTTGACCGGAAGGCCTACATCCACTGTCGTGCCACAAAAACCCTGGGAGACTCTACAGACACGCAGAGGTAAACAGCATCTTGAAGAGAGCTTTAACAAGTGCTGATGTCCCTGCCAGTTGGAGCCTACCGGACTTGACCAGAAATGACGAGGCAGCCAGACGGACAACCATCGTTCCCTGGAGCAAAGGGAAATGCTTAGTATGGGATTTCACTTGCTCTGACACCTTTGCTCCAAGCTATATCAACAAGACAAAAGAGAGATCCGGAGCCGCAGCAGAATTAGCTGTCCAAAGGAAGCACTCAAAGTATAGTGACATAAAGTCAAGAGGATTTCTTTTGGTCGTGCTCGGTATTGAAACGATGGGGACATGGTGCAATGAGGGTAAAGCGTGGATCTCAGAGATTGGTGCCAAGCTGAAACTAAGACCGGTGACCCAAGTCCAAGAGCTATCTGGTGCAGAAAATAAGCATGGCAATACAGAGAGGAAGCCAGCATCCTTTCATCCTTCCCATGCAAGAAAATTTGGAGGATGTTTTTATCTGTAGATGTTTCTATTATTTTTATGACTTTTTCACATTATTTTTATACATTATACCTTGTATATCTAGTTCATCATACCAATACTGCATGATACTTTGTCGTATTGAAATACACAGTTTCAAAGGCAAAAACTAAAATAAACACACGATTTAATGCAGTTTTATCTATGATGATGTCAGAGCAAAGTAGGGTGAACAATAAAACATCGTGTTTATCTTACCTATTTACTTATCTTACTTACCTACACACTCAGTTCTTTTTATTGTAAGATGATAGGTTAATTGTACTATAATAAAATCAAGGTGATATTTCACCTTCGAAAAATGATAATTGTACATTTTCCTTAAATATATAACAAACGTATGTTATACTTTTCATTTGTAACATAAAACTTACCAGAAAGGTAAATAAAACAGTGCTTTTCTCGACTTATTTCCAACTTTTTGTTCAGTAAGGTTCAAAAGAATAACGTCCAGGATTGTTTGGTCCGTTAATTTCTATGAATAATGGAGCAAACTCTCAATACAGTACAAAACATATCAGACCATTAAAACTCTAGCGGTATTTCTGCTTGACCTTTCGGAAAATATATCAAGTTTTACTCCGTTATAAAATCATTTCCATATTTTACAAAATATGTATATTTGGCATAATTGAGCAAACACCAAATGAATAACATTTTGAAATGATACGAAATTATTTGCGATTTTCAAGTATGTATATACATATTTAGGTTGTTCAGCAAAGACTACTATAATCACTACTGCCTTACTACTAGCAATACACATGGCCATGAGTTTATATGTTAATAAGGTTCAAATGTAAGTAATGGTCTTGTTGTTTATTATTTTTTAAGCTCTTTACGTTCTTAGACGATTGAAGAAAAGTTAATTACATTACCTAGAGTACATTTTCAGGTATGGTAACCATAATTTATGACAAAGAACTAGCATTGTTCTTAAACGGGTTTTGAACTATAGTTGGATACTTAGCGAAAGAGTTGACGCTTTCTAGAGTTTTGATGATGTCGTAAAAGTTGAGATTGAGCTGTAACAATAACAACCAGAAAGGATTAGTTACCGTGGCTTCAGAAGATGTCTTTTAGTGGCTATACTCATATTACTTAGACACTATTTACAATCCCTGCAAAGCCAAATGTAGTGTAACGAAAACGTGATTTCTTTCTGGGTGATAAATGGTTTGCTAACAAGACTACCCTAACTCATTACTATCACGCATCACACTCATCCTTCACCACATATTTGCCTTAAAATACCCTCAGAGTGGTCGGCATCTCAAATAATGATATAGTGATATATACAAATTTAGTAACTTACAGGTTAAATAAAAGCCTGAACATTTCCTTTTTTAGAAGCAACCGTACAAATCGTTATACTCGTTTATATCAAACTAATTCTAATGTGCTAATCTAGGTCGAATACGAGAGGCAAATGTAGGCTTTTCAATTATTGACCGCATAGATTAGATTCTGGCTGACGAACAATGGGAAGTATTGCACTCGATGTTGAAACTGTCAAAAGATGACCATTTGGTTTACATAGCAACGTATGAAGAGCCATGGAGGAGATAAAAAATGATACTGAGATGGCTGACTTATCCAGCATTGTCCTCTTGTTACTGACTGACAAGAAACTTAAATCATGCTCGGATACTCGTACTTCAAGTTTATGAAATAAAAAAAAAAGGTTCTACATTTCTGCTAAGTATTACAGATTTTTCACTCAAGCCAACTATCTTAGGATAGTTTATCTTAAAATCAAAATCGATACAGGGTTTCCTTACGAGAATCTATAAATATTTCATTATATCAATCAGGTTCTTTTATCTTCCATTGAGCCTGGCCTAATTATTTCTATCTCATCTGTGTTGAAATGGTCAACCAAAGCTGGTTTCCTGAAAAAGTTCACCCTATGTTACGACCGTTGTGTAGCATGTGTTGAAATAATGTAAATATGGACGTAACAAATATTTAAACTTGAATTGTGAATATGAAACAAAAACTTTTTTTTTGACATGTTGTTTTTTTTGTTGTCAAAGTATGTAGTAATGGACAAGCTAGACTTTGGTTTACAAAACAAAATGTGTCACCTGGTGAGAAAACCTTATCTAGTTTTCACCGCTAACTTTACGTCCACCGTTTTCTCGGAAACCTCTCATCTGATAACATTGAAAACAAAACTCACCGTCATATTACGGCCGGAATGTAGCGGTCACCGCTTTCTAGGAAACCATAGCTTTACTCTATTGCTTGAAACAAAGAACACATGTTCTCTAATAATAATAAACATTGTTCACCTAACTCTAGTTAAACGTGTGTTGTGTTCCTTCTCTCTCTACCTCAATCTTTATAATTTAAACCTTTCTCATTCTCTTTCTTCTCATTTTATTTTTCCTCACTATATCTTTCTACTTACTTTCTCTCATCTCTCTCTGGGCCTTCGAGCTTCTCTCATTTTAATCCATTACAAAACAACTGTTGAACACATCATGTCATCATGAGTTTTAAATTAGGGTTTAACAACAACGTAGTCAAGTTCTGATATGAAAACATTGTTTCTGAGATAATAAACTTGATTGTGTGGACGCAAATCATTGATGTTGACAACTGAATTGCAGAAGAGTGTTACGAATACATAGAAGCATATGTCAGCAGACATATACGCAAGGTGGTATGAGCAGCAGTCGGACTCTCTCTGACTTAGGTTTCATTTGTAACACTGTTCGTGTTTGTGAGAAGCCACAAGGTTGGTAGGTGTTGATTGGAGTGGGTGGTGGGGAGAGTGTTATGAACGCCTGGAGGCATCTGTCAGCAGTGAGATAAGCCAGGTGCTAGCAGCAGATGCTGTCAGACAAATACACTCAGTTTTCACCTGAAAAACCACACTTTGGTGTTTCAACAAGCTGGACTTGAAGGTGTATATTTTTGCATTGACATCAAACATAACTGGATTCAAAACCGGTAACAGTATTTTATCACTAGGTCTTAAAGTGATATTTTGACATGAAGTCAAGTTATACGTCCTAGGGTCAAAAGAGAAACTTTCGGGACGAGAATGAAAAATATATTTTGTCATGATGCAAATTATAAGAAGAATCAAATATCTACACATGTTCCAATATTATAAAGACTCTTAAGTAAATATTGTTTTGAGCAGTCTGAACTATATTGTTATGAAATGAACGACCGTTGTTACACTGATTTACTTTAAGTCAGTGGTAAAACTCAGAACAATCCAAACAAATTCGTTGTACCAGCTGATTTCCATGGTACCCATGGTACAAAAGATCATCAAAACAATAATATATTTACTTGGGCTTAGAAGTGACGCTTATGCGAGCCGGTCTGGGCACACTCACATTATCTTCCCAAAAGATAAAAATTTAAATTGTTCAAAATGAAGTCCTTAGAATTGCTACTAAATCTCCTTCGTGTTCTTAAGAAATATCCAAATTCACAGTGAACTAGGAGTTGACACTGTTTCAACTTTCCTAAGAAGAAGTGCTCAGATCAAACCAGGTTTCTGGTGCAAAATATTATGGAATTAGCCGCAACGCTCAACAGAAGACTCAAAGCAAAATTAGTTAAAGATGTTCATCTGTAACTTTGTCTAAATTCTAAATTATTCATTCATTTCCATTGATGTCTTCAAAGGAGCAAGCCAATCCGGTTTTAATATAATTATTGTTATTATAATTTGTTTTTGTTTTGTGTATAACCTTGTGTATGTTGATCCGAAATAAAGTTATGGAAAAAAAAGTGACACTTTATCACTTCAACACTTGTGTCTAAAGCAGCTGTTTTTAGATAAAAATACAAACAATCTGTATATAAAACGAGATTTTACGATATATACAGTTACGTAGTACTATATAACTAAGATGTTTTGGAATAGACACATTTAATGTATAGCAACTTCTCAATCATGCATTAGGAAAGAAAGAATGAGATATCTCTATTTTTTTCCTTCCACATACATGTAGTTTGTTATGAGTATATACCACAGTTAAATTGTACATTACAATTGTTGAGTTGTTTATATAAAACACAACCTTTCCACTTTCTTAGTACTCCACTGTTAGTAACCAAGCAGATTTCAAAGTTTCTTATCTCGCATAGGTGGTAAATATTTTACTATTAAAGTAACATTTATACTTACTATTGCATATAGATTTTCTTTCTATTCAAAGTATTTACCTTAATACTTGTTTATTTTAAAAAATTATGTTGTAAGTAAATTAACTTTCATGATCTGTACTTCTCTTAGTTTTAGTGTATTTCCTTGATCTACTTATGTTTTTAATTTTCTGTTCACAGAACACAGATGATATACCTAAAGTGTTGCTGCCATCAGCAGAAGTGGATGTGAGGTCGTGCAGTGTAACTGTCCACTGCTCTCTTATATTACTGGTTACTGGTTTGCTCAACCCATCCCTTATTGCTTTCTTACAATATGTAAGATCTTCTACCGTCACAATTCTGAGTATCTTTAAAGTTCAAATTACTCTTGTTAAACCTGTACATAACCTGGAGGTAATCGGTGCTAAAAGGAAATTGTATGATTCTGTATACGTTACACAGTACTGACATAGATACCTTTAATTTTCATCAAATCTTTGTGATTGTGGAATAGACTAAGATGTCACAGAACAGCAGGAAATCAGTATTATATTACTTATTCGTAGAGCATAATCAACTTGGAAGGAATAATATGGTAATAAAGATGTAACAAATATAACAAAGTTACCATTGAAATTAAACATTCTTTGTTATATTTGTTACATTGCATACTTAACTTTATTATTTCATTCAATGAAAATTTAAATTACATTTATGATTAGTTGGTAACGATACAATTTCACTTGAGTGCAGGTTTAGTTAACCTAATTTACAAGTACATTCACAATGGCATACCTATAAATTATACTTAATATATAGCTGTGTGTAAAGAAGAAAGCTTTATTCATATCCATTTAATAGTAACAATTTACTCGTATGTAAATGGATGCCAAAGGCGGAAAATGAACATAAGTTTGGCAACCTAAGCATAGCGCTGCCAAAATTTTTCGAGTATCAAGTGTTGTCTTATGTGTATAGGTATCTAACGCATAAGTTTGTTCGTTCTCGAAAATCACACGATTTGGTCACATTTAAGTAATCGACATTGGACAAACTCGAGTATGTCGAGCCGTGGGGGAACGGCGAGACGGCAGCGCTCAGAGCGCTATCTGTGCTTGGGACTCCGCAACTATATTGATTTTCCTGCCTCAGTCATTCGGTATATATTCCCAATCTACCTATCATAACATTAACATCTTCAGTAAAAGCTTCTTGGGAAAAAGTTTAACAATTCAGGACTGATATATTTGTAGCTATTATGAACAATTTAGAGCCTCGTGTATAACAGGTCTAGTTCTTAGGCAGTTATCTGATATAGTAGTTTTCATATATTTGTGAAAGCAGTAGATATATGCCCAGTCAGTCAATAAATCAATCAATAATAATTTTTCGGGTTTCGACCTTCCATTTTTATAGTACAGAGATGTATAGAACTGACAAGTATACCACTGAAATCATGCATTGCTTTTACTTTAATGATGTAGCTTATGTTTGAATTTATTCTTCAATTTTATCAATTCATATTACCTGACATTATATGCTGAGTTGATGACGATAAAACAAGTTGAAAGTAAAACCTCCAAACTGGAACGCATGGATGACAATGAGCCAAGTTTAATTATTTCACGAGTTTTATAACTCTCCGAGTTTCCAACGGATGTTAGTTGTTGACTTCAAGTTTAAATTGCCATTCAATTTGCTTACTCTGCAAACTCATCCCTGTTGGGAATCAACCAGATCTCTCTTTCAGAACTCTTCTTGTTAGTTTTAACATAGTTGTTACCGTGTTAGTTTTAACTATGTTTAGTTACCATGGTATAGGTATTTTAAACATACGAGTCGTTTTGTTATATTTTATTATACTCTGAAAATACACTAATAGTATTCTTATTTTTGTACTGTTACAATGACCAAATAGTTTAATAACGACAAAATAATAATACATAATTATTTCATGTTTCTTTTTAAATACAATAATTTGGCCTTTACTAGTCCAAAACATCTTACTGCTCTTCAAATACTATTAACTAACGGTAGCTCTTTTAGGTTTTGGACAGAAACACATTTCTAAATATAATCCTAAACCAAAACTTGTGTCGTAACTTTGTCGTGTCTATCTCTTATTTAATCTCGTAAGGTTCTTAATAACGCTGACAAACACTACTGATGCAAGGGAAATCGGTTATAGCTCAACGGAATAGGGCAGTTTATGAATCGACTGTCTAGGTGTGTTTACATATATCAGGTAGCCAAGATGGTGTCCTAAACAGATTACAGGAATACTGCTAGGGTCATCCAGAAAGTAAAAGAACGTTTTGGCACGGTTAAATAAAACAAAATGAGAAAAAAAGAGAGGCAAAGAAACACTAGTTGCTATGGTTATGTAGTGTATTGGCGCACTTTGCAATATTTATCGGCTGTGTTATATTAGCTGATTGATTTCTCTATCTGTTGTCTTGTTGTTATTCAAATTTACAAGTTTACATTGCTACGTGCAATTTATACTCAAGCTCCCATTGATGAATACTAAACAAAATAAAACAAGTTTATTTCTAGCCCTAATAGTACTCTCTTCATTCATTTGGGAAACTTGAACTACTTCGCGGCCACCGATATGTGAAGTTCGGTTTGAAAAGACAATTCAGCTGGCCTGGAAAAAAAACTCTGTGTTACTCAAAGAATGAAGAATCAAATCTAAACATTCTATGATTTAGTCGCAAGAGTACATGTACATGGAATAGGGTTGCAAGAGACAGCGTGGAACGAACATTTACAATTCACCTCCTAAAGAAGATTTAATACTTTAATTATACCACATTTAACATTTTCAAGGGCCAATTATCGTTCAAGGAGAAACAAAATCAACGTCCAGGAATCTAAGTATTACTTAATCGGTGTATAGTATAATATAGATAACATTGTTTTTAATTACAAGTTTTATACTAAGTTTTCGTACTGTTTTATTTAGACATTTATCGTATTTGAAATATTTTTCCTCAGTTTGCAAACTTAAACAAACATTTGCAACCAAAACTTTCCGATGGAATTACAAGTAGGCGCTTAGAAGTCATTAGTTAGAGCATTTTAATGTACTTGTGCTTACTTTGACACTATTATCTCCTTGTATGTCGGTTTGCATAGATTAATTCTCAACAAATAATACTCGTATATGATTTACACGTTATTGTTACCTTGCGAGCAATGTTAGACTCTGTACAATGCATGGTAGAAATATTGACTACTAGATTGCAGTACAACTAATAATAAATTGTTCATATGTGCTCGTTTAGAACATGATGGAACATGCTTGATTCACTGTATAGTAATACATTGAGATCTTCTACCTTGTATACATGCAAACACTAAACATATGGAACAAAGCTTCGACCATATCAAAGTAACCACAAACCTTTGTACGGTGGCTGGTACATCACCATGTACACTGCCTTGGAGGTTTATTAGGCATATATACAACGAGTAGTTAGTTTGCTGTTGGCCACCAACAAGAGGAATAACTCACAGCTAGCCATCGCTTAAACCTACAGCATATTCAAAAGCTTAGCGTATTCAAAAGTTAATTTGCTAAGCTTAAACATATTCAAAAGCTATACAGTTTTTGACATCATATTTAGATAGGTATAGTCAGTTTTAAAACTGTATTTCTACAGCTGATTTTAGAGAATCTTGTCGTGATATTTTTAAAGGACTTGAATGGCTGACTTTGCCTTGTATCTATATTATGATTTTTTTATGTATTGTGTTTGAAATCGCAACTCAAATCAAAACAGACGTGTTCATACATACGAACAAATAGGCAAGGAATTGAAAACCATAGAACAACGGATTGTAAATTACCATTGCATGTTGGTAAAAGACTATTAAAGAAAATCCCGTCAAATATAAAATTTATACAATATTCTCCTAAAACAATTAAAAACTTAACAGAATCTGATTAGAGTCTAAATGTTTGACGTAGACATGGACTTCATTAGAGTGTGTGTGTATGTCATTTGTTGTTTTATTTGGTCTTTGTGCCTTCTATCGGTGTGTCTTTGTAAAAACTTGGTTTTGTTTTAATTTTATTTTTTATTCCCTGCGCTGTTGTTTATTGCCAATTCAATAACATTTTTAATTTGCACCAATTATCCTAATTATAAAATGCTTGGAGTTAGGGAAATATAGCTTAGAGCCTCATGAGACGTAACGTCATTGGTTGTTATTTGAGAGAAGGACAGGGGTTATACAATATCAATCTTGTCTTTACGCTCTGCCATGTCAACTGTCAATCTTGAGCCCTGCTTATATCTCAGTAACCATAGATCACTCCAATACATACATACCCACATGTGTACTTGGGCTAAAATATACAGTGTGATATTGTACATAATTTTTAACACAAGACAATTCTCGACATTTTGACGGAACAATATTTTTTATATGTTGCTCAGTTACCAAACGTGTATAGCAGGTTTACTCTACTTCTGGAACAAATACATTTTTGATCACAGACTAGATTTTTCCTCATGAAAACCTGAAGGGTATTCGATCTTAACGATGGTTTTTACTGCGTTCTTAGTTGTATATTTCATAATATATAAACCGTACATAATATTTATACGTTCAGTAATATACCGTATATTAATTAATACCATACATTGAATTAAATACTTCTTAGGGACTAAAATATCATCAAAACAAACCTTTACTTCCTTAGAATTTAATGTCCAACGATAGATCATTAATACATGGGTATAGAACAGCTGTTTTTACAGCAAAATGACGAAACCTTTTCGCTCAAGGTGGATTATAAAAAGACTTGAGTTCAAATGGGATTCACACGATACCCGGTATTAAACAAAACCCTTCGAATATTTTTCTCTCTCGGTTTTAATAAATTATTTACAGTCAAGACTCCGACAGTTTAAGACTCCGTAAGACCTAACATAAGTGAACTTGTTCTTCTACAGTGTCTGTTTTCCTTAACACCTATACTATTCTAAAAGACACACTTGGTTTTAAATTAACAACGTGTCTTTTACATATATTTAGTAATTGGAAAGGAACAATAAACTACCAATCATTAAATAATTTGACTGCCTAATCTGTATCTGCAATATGTACATGACCACAATATAAAACTGCTATCACCAGCCATCCTTTGTCAGCATCATTCATCTAATATTACCATCAACCGTTCCCTAGAGCAAGCAGAATCATGTTTCAAGTAAAGCTTAAAATGTAGATGGATGCAGTTAGAGTGGAATGAGATAAGGCACGAAACCAGCAGTTGAAGAGCCTCTCTTTTAACTTATACCTCTTATCCGTCAGGTGTTAATTATCTCAGAGCATGGCTGTGGTTTTCGTTCATAGTTCTGTTTATTTAAATACTATAGGAACAGAAGATAAATAAAGACTTCTCAGGAACCTTATCTATTAGTGAAATTCGTTAATTTCTCAAGTTACTGTTCAATCCTTTCAACGGGCAAATTTAGTTTAAGTATCAAAACACCTGCTTTCAGAACATTCTTCAGGGTTCTTATGTAAATTTGGCCGGCGGTGTCATACCGTAATAATAGTTTTGAGCATGGCAACCGAGCTATAGTTAGCCTACTCAGCCTTTTAAAATACACCAGTTTATATTTTAAGGTTGTTTATAGGGTCGGAGGCTCTTAAGAATACAAATTAAGTAATGGTTTTAACTGGTAGTCAAACTAAATTATATCAACTATTTTATTCACAAATACACACCGTTGTTCTAGTTTCCTTTTGGTTTATCTGAGATCCATTTGTTTTAAACGTGATTAGTTAACCGGTGAACGTAAAACTAAACGAAGAAGTACAATAGATAAGTACTGTACATACGAGTAGAACGGGAATTATACCGCTTAAATAACAACCGGTATCAAAAGTATGCCATGTTCCTGAAATCCCATAACCGTTCCCACTGCCGTTTCAGTAATGAGTACTTCTATTACGGATTTGCCAATATGCTGCACATATTAATTGGAGCAGATTTTAAAAAATACATTATCCGTAATAGAACTATCATCATCCTTAACTATTGAAAGATTTGTGTTCGGAAATTTTTTACGTATAAATCTATCAACATCGCGAAGCTAGTTTTCGGCAAGATCAATTATTTATTCCAAAATGTAAAAAAGCGGACATCGCTTTAGTTAAACGGAATCGTTCCGTTTATCCCTGCAAAAGAAATGTGTTTAGCTTACGTTAGTGTAACTGGAGTACCTTTCAAGAATATATCGTATAATGTAGAACATTTGCAGTTTTATTTTGTGTGAACAGTTGTTTTGGGTGAGATTTGTCCTCAAACTACAAGTTGATGAAATAAGTGACGAGTCTGCTAACTAAGTGATTATCACTCGGGAAAATTGCCCTAAGGACACTATCCTTTGGGGGTTGCTTGAAGTAATAAATTATAACGACGGTTATACGTCGTTAAAACACGCTTTAAAATTGGTCAAATATTTCACTAATCATTTAACCACTCCATATAAGTAGTTGTGACCCTTACTTGTACAGGGTTGTTGAAAAGTCACTCTCTATTCTATTTTAAGTCCAAAATATTAAAACACGGATTTACTGCTTCAGATGATTTTTATTCAAAATAATGCTAAACTATTTCATAAAATATAGACTAGTTGACTTAAATCTCACCAAAGCTTCCACTGTGAGTAAGATACTTGCGTGAGCTATTAGGGACATCCGTCCTGGCGCTTCCCAAATTGCTCGAAGTACGATTACAAAATCCTCATAAATTTTTATTACTTTTAGTAGATTTCTTGACGTTAATCTGTACACTTGAATTTTGCCCATTACAAGAAAAGAGGGGTGAATCAAGATTTCAGGACACACTGAGAACCTCCTCGCCCTTAATATTTGTTTGGGAAACACTCAATTAGCCGAAACTCCTAACGAAAGAGTGCCGGGGCACCACTTACTCCACTACTATCAATGAGAATTATTTATTGTTTATAGTCAAAAATTTCTGCCAATTTTAGGTCTCCATCACCGTTGAACCTTCGCAACCAAGTGCCAAATCTAATATATTTAAGCAATTTTTGCTCGCTTTCAATAAATCAGCCATTTTACAATCAACATCAATTAAAACAAATAGACTGTGAATCATGGTATTCATTACTACTATTTTAATGGCGGTTTTGTTTTGTTATATATGAAATGGTCTAGCTACAGTAATAGAAAATATAGTTACCTTCTCACAATGTTTATAACTAATTATTATAAATACAAGTTGTACGAATCAAAGAATACATTTTTCAAGAATATTGCTAATTATTGGTTTTACAAATTAGTGATGCAGCGTCTTACACGTACCGGATATACTTTTATATGAATGATAATTGTATACATTTGAGTATCAAGCTAATCTAAGTTACTCGGTTTTAGAAAAACGCACTTGAAAACGTAGTAATTAGTCGTAATTATAACTTTTGTTATGATTGTGTTTATTTATTTATTTTAAATTTACAAAATGCAATTTTACAGAATGTGTTTCCCAATTACAAAATTGCACTAAAACAATAACACTTTGGAGAATACACTATTAGAGTCCAGTACAGCAGTTCTTAATACACGTATGTATATGACACCAAATTGCCAACAAACTAACAATTATACATAAACCATAAAGCAATACTTTAACAAATGTAACAACACAACAAAAAATGGTTACCATAACAAAATACAAAACAAAAACATGTTAATGTTCAAATGACTCAATAATTTATTGAACTTCATTAAATTTTACAAATTCACTGAAGGACAAGCTTATGTATAAAGCCCTTCTCAAATTATGGGAAACCTAATTATACTTGTAATTTTAACATTTAAAACATGCTTTATATTTTCATTTCTAAAATCAATGTTCTTAGCTTGTCAGTAAAATAGGTACTTTAAAATGTGCCCCAATTTAGCAAGTGATTACCTGTTTATTTTCCGGTAAATAATGTGAATAATGAGACCAAGCGCTCGCAGACGCTCGGCGCACTCACACAGAAGAGATTCTGTACACACTACACAGTGCACAGCCTAATCTCTGGTCAATCCTAGAGCGGGGACTCAGTGCTCTTGTAGCAACGTGAGTGGGGCTGTGACGTCCTCAAGCAAAATGAACTCTGTAAATAAAAGACACACAACTTCAATAGTTGAATTGAATCTACTTAAATTATTAAATACACGAGTATATATTTCATTAGATTTACTGTACCACAAATAAATAGCAAAACAGTACAAAGGGTACTCAAGTGAAGCTGTGATCAGCTAAGTTTATTACTCTAACAGCATCCTGCACTCAACCTCATCAGCACAAGTTGTCCATTATTCTCTACCCTTATTTTATAAAATAATTATATCCTTCTAGTAGTATATGTATCACAGTATTACGAATGTAACGAAAGGTCATTTGAATAGTACAATATGACCGCTATTGTCTGTTGAACTTAGTTCATTTAAAACCCAATCAGTATTGCCAACGAGTTTTCTTTTGTACAAGTTGATAGTTTTTTGTGTTTGGGTAAATCGTTTTTCGTCAGTATGGACAATTTTACTGTAAAAGTTAATTTGATAAGGAAGACGCCTTGATGAAAATAAGATAATTGAATTTTACTCGTATTTGTTTATCCATACCACACTCAAAGTTAGATGTAAAGTTGACTTATCATGCAATCATAATATAAGTACTCATATCAAATTGGCCAAACTTGATGTGCTTCACGTTGTGTTTAAAAGGCCTGAGACTAATACACTTAATGAATGGAATATTTTAAGATTTATTTTAAAATTATAATATTTTCCAATGAGACTGAGCTTCATCAACTATAAAAATTAATACTGTGTAATTTCCATGAATAAAAACGGTTGGAGTTATAAGGGTTCACGAGTCATTAGCTGCCTGTCATCAGTTTGGACATGTTCTCGGTAAAAATTAGTTAGATGAGGCAGAAAACCTTAATGAAAGGATAAGGATTAAATGTTGTTCGTATATAAATATTATCAAAGATACAATAGTAATGTCACAGTATACAAATTAACCAACTACAAAGCGTTTGATAAAACTCATGTAAATATAAAGGAGACGTGTTAACAAACTATCGAGGGATCAGCAGCAGTTCTCACCATATGTTATGTATGTGAAAGGTAGTTAGTTGCATGTATCCAAGGATGCTTAGCCATTGCCTGTAAGGTGTACACCAAGAATTGTCAGTAATGACGGAAATCAGCATTACACTCTTACATATCGTCCACACTGCTAGTAGATTCACCTCTACACACTTGAAAAAAAAGTAAGAAGGAACGGGTAGTAATTTGTGTTGTTGTAAATATATATCATATATATACTCGTATATATTATGGAAAGTGTATTTTGAAAGTTGCAGTTTTTCGCAAAGCGTTCAATCAAACCATCTACAGTGGCCCTCTGAAACGATTACAAAATTAGTATAGTCAACCATACTACAAGTACATGCGAATTGATAAACTAACACCTTAAGGTGCTGATCACAAACTATGGTCTGAATTTAGAAACAGATGCGGATTAAACACTTTTCCAACTAGAGGTACCCCACAAATTTACTGTCCTTTCGCTATCTAAACGTTATCTGTTTTAAAAATCTCTTTCCTATGCTAGACATTTTCCCATGTTTTATGATAAGTATAATAAACACAAAAGAAGAAACTAATTTGCAAACAATAATAATATTTAAATATTTTATTATTTTATATTTTAGAAAAAAATTAACACAATTATTATTGACTGCAAATCAACAATGCAAGTTTTTCATGCATCGTGCTTCCATATTGCTGCAGGTCATCTTAAACCAATCATGTTTCATTAATTTTGGCTAGTCGCCCCTTAACGTGGTTGGACGTACTTTCTAAAGAGTCCGGTTTTCGTAAGTTGGGCCAAGGCAGAGATGTGCTCAAGTAAATATTCTTTGTAATAAGTGTAAGTGCTCAAAATGGCATGCGCGGAAAAAGATAGTGTGAATGTATCCTGGATGGTAAAATTTTTAAAATATCGCAGGAGTTGGGGAGGATTTATAAGCGGCAAGTGCAACATTTATGATTAAAATATATTTACAAGAAACTGTTCGACTAAAATGTTGGTCAAAGATAATTTACGAAAGAAGAAGAGTATCGTGGACTGATGAAAGAAAAAGAGGACATTTTAAGGGGCGAAGCAATATTGGGTACGAACGAAAGCTAATTTTCATGCAACGCAAATCTAATTGCAACTTCGTAGTAAAGCTAGTAATATGCAATAAAAAATTACCCCTCATTGTTAGATGGTAAGTCTGAGTAACAAAACTGCTGTCAAAGATAACTAATGTTCATGTTATCAAAAGTCCAATATCGGGGGTAAAACCTTTGATCATTTATTGGAAACTGGTAGTTTACGATACGCTGATTAAACAATAAATCATCCTCAACAGACGGGAATCAAGCTCTATTTCAAGATTTTACGTAATTTTGACCTTTCAATTTAATAATACCATTACAATTCTTAAAAAGTATACCTCGTCTATAGTACAACAGTTTAATATTTATACATCACCAACTCTGTCGTAATTCAACTATTCATCTCGTCAATATCGTCCAACTGTACGTGTTTAATTCATGACCCTCTTCGTTACCCATAACCACCCCGAGCATCAAACTCAAGGAAAAAGAACGTAATATTTTAATTGTACGTAATATGTAACTTAATTTTAATGTTATATTTTGCTAAAATATGTGTTTGCGGCTTCTGGAGCTACTGGGAGCTCCGTGAGTCGTACCTCTCGAACTGTCTGCGCACCGCTGAGTGCTGATGCTCGAAGCCACGGGCGCTGACCACCTACGTCGTAGGCTCCCCTCCTCTCACGACAATAAGCAGGTACGCATCGACACACTTCTAGTTAGGGCTGCGCAGTATGAGTAAAAGGTAGACGCACAGGGTTGCAGTCCAAAGGAACAACGCATTCGCAGTTTTAGTGTTACTGTAAACGTTAAACCATCGATTTTTTAGATTTTTGTCTGTTTGATAAAACTTACTTCAAAAATCTTTAAACTCAGAAAACTATAATTAAAATTAAAATATCAAGTGGTTGGCTCCAATTCAGCTCGGATAATCTTTTGGGGCCATGAGAGATCATTTTGATAGCGTGTACAATAGCGACAAAAGTCAATATTGTTTACATCAGTTGTTCGAAGCCTGATAGTCACTTACGCCTTTAGAATGAATTAATTGGTCGGACCAAACCCATTTTTACGCCTATTATGAACCTAAATTTTTGAGTACACAAAATAAAATGTCAACTAGACTGACAGAAATAAACTAAAAGTAAAAAATAACACACACGGAAATCCAACTAACTGCGGCACACGCAGACTAAGTGCTGGACACATGTCGAAAGCCAATTACACGTTGGCTTCATTTACATGAACAACCACTGTTAGACGCGTCCTGTGTAATATCTGTAGCAGTGTAACACCTTTACACGTTTAGTTACCATATTGTTATGTATGTTGTAACGTATTGTAATGTACTATGTAAAGAGACGTTCTAAAACTTGAATTGTTGTTGAATTGTTCAAGGATGTAAATTAGCTGACTTATTTTAATGTTCAATAAACTAAAAGATCAACACACAATTAATTTATCTAAAATAGACATGTTTATATTTTAGAAAAGTACGTAAATTTGAAACAGTTAGTTTGTAGAGTGGTGTTTTATTGGAATTCAGTTCGTTTTCTTAAGTCGGTGCCATTTTCATGCTGAGCAATAAACGGTTTATCAAAGATCAGCACTTCAACGTAGTTATAGTTAACGGACGTCTTAAACATTTCAGATATAGCTTTTTCTTAATCAAAAACTAAATTAACAAAACGAAATTTAAATAGTGATTTTTATGACTAGACAGCCTCCTCCCCCCTTCCTTAAGTGCTAAATTAAGGGAAAAACCCCTGGCATTGAATCTAAAAGTGTTAGAAAAACGCCTTTAGCTTCGGTTTTGAAATCTATATTTATAAAGGCTTTGTCCTGACTGACTGACTGACTCACTCATCATCCCGAGCCAAAACTACTGGGCCTAAAGAGTTGAAACTTTGCACACCTATTTAGGTAGCCCAAAACCACCCATTAAGAAACGGTTTTGAAAAACTTAGATTTTAAGGGTGGTTTTGGGGTTGAAATTAAGCAAAAAGGGTCGTGTACGTCTCTACTATTTGATCGCTAGCGCGCTAAACAAGTGATCTGATCTTCAATCTAATGAAAATCGTGGCATGAAATTATCTACAAGTTTTATATCAAACATTTTTTTGTATCTCTCTTAGTTTCCGAGTTATTGAGCAAAATGTAAAAAAACTGGTCACTTGGCCCAGTTTCCCGCGCGCCCTACCCGCCATATCGACCCCCTCTTCTATCCAGTTGCTGCCTCTGTGTAGGTAAATTTCAGATATCGATGTCCTATTAATCTACTCTTTAGTCCTTGCAGAATACTTTATTTATTGAACGTTTATTCAGACTAAGATACTTACCTGTACGTTGAAACAGTTATATTAGAATAGTTATTGATTCGAATGCTTTAATACTGCAACTGTACTGTACTTCAATACGGCAAATTAATGCATGTTCGAATTCTAAAGATGTATCGAATGATTATTGGTGATTTCTAAATGCTGAATTAAAAGACGTAAAAGCATGGGTAAAGGATGTTGGTGTCAAACTTTAAAAGTCTAATTCTTGAGTGTTTTATAAAATTGTCCATAAGATGACTATTAAACGTATTATTTGACGAGATACGAGTATTACCTTGTGATTTAGCTTATTGGCAACAGCAAATAGTTTAAAATTAGTTTAAAAAGGTTAATTTTAAGGAATTTTCAAAGACATCATATATTTAGTAGGTCTAACCATAGTTTTGTGGAACAAATTAGTTTTAATAATATAGATTTTGCGCCCAGCCTAACCTAATTTATACAAATGAAATAAGACTTTTGTCTGTACATTGCAAAGAATCGATTGGTTTTTGGTTATTTAGTGGTTATATACTTTGCACAGACCGAAACTGGCGTCAACAAAATTCGTGTTTGTCTGACTGTAACGTTTTAAAGGCAGCGGACCGCTTATAGCTCAGAATCGGCTGAAGCTATGGGGTGAAACGTTTAAGGATTTAGCTCATCACGCCGTGTCTTTAGCTACATTTTATACCCATACAACGTCTACAAAATGGCGAGGGACCAAAGTGGCACTAAACACATTTTTACGGCATGGACCGCTTATAACTGAAAATCGACTGAAGCTATGGTAGTTGTTGAGTACAAATTAAGAAAAACTTTACTATAAAGGTCTGCCTAGGGAAAACAACTCAAGACAAAATAAAACTTATTCACTTTGGGCAAAACAACTCTATTGCATCTTTCTTTCCATACAACAGTAAACATAACAATCCTATTTTTCTATTAACAATGATGAAAAGTAATATTTCAATAAACATATGGTTAAACATTTTTAACACAAACCAACAAAATTAATAAACATAACAAAACATGTATAAAGTCCAGTTCGTAACAGTAGTGAAACTTAGGGTTTAAACCATTACGCAGTGTGTCTTTAGCTATTTACAATATGGGTTCTCACCAGGAAAGGATCTTTAAAAATTAAAACTTGGGTGAGTTTTAGGGGGGTTAGTTTTGGGAAAAACTACCTAAAATTTCATAACTTTGACATTCAGAGCACTGGGGAATTTACTCACTTCGACATGCACAAGGCACTGGGTGAAAATTAAATACTTTTGAACGGTGCGGGATAAACACCACATTTTACAGGCCTTTTTTATGGATAAACTACTTTTCTAATTAGTTGTTGCCCGATGGCGCAGTGGGATGCAAGTTGGGGTTACTAGAACGGATTTTTGATGGCTATAGGGACATGGCATATCGTTGAAAAGGGATTTTTTAACACAAACAATGCCTTTAACAGCATATCTGGAAATTGGCCAATCAAAGTTATTGACGTTTAAAATGTCAACGATTTTGAGTTTTAACGGCAATAACTTTTGATGGGATAGTTTGTTAAAAATTAAGTTGCAGGATCGTGTTTGGTGAAAAATACCTATTTAACGATATGCAACTTGCCGCAGTTTTAGTTAGTATGGGAGAACGCTTCTCTCCACTCCACTGTCTGCAGAACTGCCAATCCAACGAACCTCGCGCAAAACTGTGGTTAAATCCTAAAAGTAAGAATCAAAAGAACAATCACTACCTTCTGTCCATATATTTGTAACATCTGTTCTGAAACTAATCAAGATACGAGTAATTCAGACGCCATTAAAAGAATCTTGAGTCTTGACACATTATTAGTTAAAGTGCTACAAAAAATACAGACGTTTTGTTTTAGACACTAGAACGCTGGCACCTATGAACAAAGCCGCATCAGTAAACATTCCTGGTCATTTCGACTTTGTTTGTAGCAGTTGGCACTTGATAGAGGCTTCACGCTACTATTCTACTCAATTTACCTGTGGCATTTTGTTTCCTTTCCTCTTTCTGTTCCGCTGGTTTGCCTGGTTTGGTTCCAGATATAATAATTTTTTATCGTTAGCGGAGATATACAGGGTGAGTTTCTACTCACCATTAACTTCGCCATTATGTTATACTCAGTAAAAGGAACAAAAAAGTTCATATGGACCCATGTCCGATTCTCAACCGTTTGGCCGTAACTGGGAATTTCCTATTTTTTCAAAATTACTTGACTTGGCTTCATTAATTGAGCTATAAAATTAAAACCAGTTATTCTACCCAATTCTACTTCACACCAAAGTGCATTAAATTTGCAATAAATATGAGGTGTTATGAAAGGGTATGACTTAGAAAACACTAGGTTGCAACGCAAATAAAACAAAATATTATGTTTAAATAATTTTTAATTGCAACTTCAGCACCCTATTTCATCCCCTAAAACATATGCGATGTGATGTCAAGTGAAACGAAAAACTTCCTTACTTAATAACCTTTAAATTGATGTACTAATAATAAGGTGGTGGTTATCAAAAATACTTAATAACTACCTAAATAAGTAATAAAAATGCCTTGTTTGCCTTGTTATCTTGTAGTATTCTTTCACTGATAAAGTTTTTTATGTTAATTTTGTTTATGTAAATTTCGAGGCTTATTAAGAAAGTTACTTTAGTAAATTTTCAAAATGTCCACCATTGCATCGATGCGCACGGACCCTCTTCCTTAGTTCTCTTACACAAGCCTTCAAGTTGACTTCCTCCCGAAGATGATTAACTGCTCTCACAATTCTGCCTCACTTCTTCTGCAGAGTGTACAGGGTACGGTATACTTCTGCTGAGAACTCCCAGACGTAGTAGTCAATTGGAGTGAGGTCTGGTGACCGTGGAGGCAAGAACCGTGCCTCCTCTAATCCACGTAACAAAGGTATTATCGATGTAGCCACGTACATCACGGCTAAAGTGTGGGGTGCACCATCTGCTTGAAAATAATTCTCTCTCGCAAATCTAGTGGCAAGTCCTCAAGGAGATCTGGTAAATCATCACGGAGGAACCTAAGGTAATGAACGCCATCTAGTGACATAGGAAGGTCAAGGTATGGACCTACAAGATGGTTACCAATTAAACCAATCCACACATTCACTTTAAACCGAGTCTGACTGCGAGATTCTCGGGGCAAGATGTGGGTTTCAATGTCATAATGATGCTCATTATGATAGTTGAAACAACCATCTCGCGTGAAAAGGACTCATCCGTCCACAAAATTCTCTTTAAAAATCACCGCAATCATTCTGCTGGATCCATCGGCAAAACCGCAGTCTCTGGGGGGGATCCCTCGGCTCTAGGGTCTGAACACTGGTGAAATGGTAGGGATGTAGTCCTTCTTTTCGTAACAGTTTCGAAACAAATGACTGACTCACCCACTTCTCTAGCAAGCTCTTGTACTCGTCCTTGGATCTCTTTCTACGAGATTCAACACAGCTTCTTCCACCCCAACATCCTGCATAACGTTACCAACTAAGCGCCCATTAGTAGGAAACCTTCCATTTTCGGCCAAATGTTGATGAACTCTGACAAAGGTTCGAACATCAGAGGAGTCTTCTGTTGGGAAAACGTCTACTATACGCGACGCTTTCAGCCGCATTACAGGAACAGAAACCGTACACCAAGTGTATGTCAGCATATTCTTGATTAGAATAAGGTTCCATAGCAAAATACTAAATCCACACAATATGAAAAACGCATGTATTGACATGGAAACACTAAATGAAAACCCAGACTTAATCAACAATGGAAACTTACAACAGCTGACTCATACCACTTAATAATGTTAATACAGCTGATTTTCAAACACAGCTGATTTATAAACATTGTAACAGTAAACTGAAACTTTGCAAAAGCAAAATAATTATTATTAAACAACGTTTTTATTACTTATTAGGTAGTTATTAAGTATTTTGATAACCACCACCTTATTAGTTACATCAATTTAAAGGTTATTAAGTAAGGAAGTTTTCGTTGACATCACATCGCATATGTAGGGGATGAAATAGGTTGCTGAAGTTGCAATTAAAAATTATTTAAACATAATATTTTGTTTTATTTGCGTTGCAACCTAGTGTTTTCTAAGTCATACCCTTTCATAACACCTCATATTTATTGCAAATTTAATGCACTTTGTATTGGTGTAGAAGTAATTGGTTAGAATAACTGGTTTTAATTTTATAGCTCAATTAATGAAGCCAAGTCAAGTAATTTTGAAAAAATAGGAAATTCCCAGTTACGGCCAAACGGTTGAGAATCGGACATGGGTCCATATGAACTTTTTTGTTCCTTTTAGTGAGTATAACATAATGGCGAAGTTAATGGTGTGAGTAGAAACTCACCCTGTATACAAATCTTATTATGTATAGTGTTTTAGTAGGTTTTAAAGAAATTGTTAGCTTAATTTAGGTTAAGCTATCTATATAAAAAATAAGACTTTTGTCTGTACATTGCAATGAATACATCGGTTTTTGGTTATATGTATTTTTTTTGCAAAATAAATGGCAGGGGACCAAGTAATTATACAGAACACGTTTTTAAAGTATATTGGACCGCAAACAACTCAAAATCGGCTGAATCTATGGCAATGGAAAGTCGTTAAAAGGTTAAGCCTATTACGCAGTGTGTCTTTAGCAACGTATAGCAACATTTTATGTCCATATAAGATCATCAAGGTAAGTGGCAAACACCCAAAGCGACCTCTAAAATCTTTGGAACGGCGGAAGTAACTATGAATCTCACAAGGTAGCCAAACACCGATTAACACTTATTTGGTTTCCGTTTGTTTGTACATTGAAATGAATCCATCGTTTTTGGTTATAAAGTTTTACTACACTTTGTAAAGACCGAAACTGACGTTATAAAATTCTTGCCTGTTCGTTTAACGGTTTTAAACAATTTTGGAACTCAAAATAAGCTGAAATGATTGCGTTGAAAATTTATTTGTGGATTCAGAAACACATTAATTACACAGTGTGTCTTCATATAGAATATTTAATAATACAAACAATAATAGTGGGCTCTATCTAAAGTTTGAAGCCGAAGCATGGCTGTGAGCGTAGCTTAAAGCCTTTAATCTCCATGGTAATATAGCACAAAAGCCTAAGGCTGAGCGAGGTAGTAAACTGAGTAAATTAGAGTTAAAATTAGTGATTTAGTTTAAAAATTGCAAGGTAAATTTGTTTATTGATTCCAGCGGCATATAAGCTGCAAGTCAAGCCTGATTATGTATTAAACCTATAAAATGGTGAACTCATGGGAAACAGTACAGTTTACCAAACGACACAAACATTGCTTTTGTTTTGAAACATTTAGGTAAATATTATCTCAAAAATTCAATATTTTAATCCCGTAGCGTAGCACGGGTATCAACTAGTCTATATTTATAAAAGGCTTTGTCCTGATTGACTCACTCAATCACTCATCATCGCCGAGCCAAAACTACAAGGCCTAAAGAGTTGAACCTTTGCACCTGTTTGTGGTAGACCAAAACCACCGTTATTTATTTATTTATTTATTTATTTATCAACGGTTTACACCTTTTTATACATTAGTATCATAATGAAAATAGTAATTTTGATTAAAAGGTAGCCTACAATATACAAACTATTACATACACAGTGTCATGTCTTCCAATCTACCCTACTATTTCTCTCTTTTTTTCTTTTTATGAGAGGTTTATTTTTCAGGGTAGTTATGGGTAACATTTGCAATACATCACACATGCATAAATATACCAAAATAGTAAATATCTACAATAACATCGTACAATTTGTAAGTTAAATAAATTAATACATTATGATATAGCCTAAATATATAAGATAGAATTAGACAATTAATAAATTTACTTAAGTTGAAAGAATTTACTACAATGACAATATATTACAATATGAATAATGGAACAATAACAATAAATATATAAGTTAAATTGTAGATACAAAACAAATAACAAGCGAGGAATATCACAGTCTAAGCTATAATGATGTTTAATATTGAAGTAGACTAAATAGATATTTACAATAACATCTTACAATTTATAAATTAAATAAATTAATACATTATGATATAGCCTAAATATACAAGATAGAATTAGACAATGAATAAATATACTTAAGTTGATAGAATTTAACTACAATGACAATATATTACAATATGAATAATGGAACAATAACAATAAATATATAAGTTAAATTTGTAGATACAACATAAGAACAAGCAAGGAATATCACAGTATGAGCTATAATGATATTAAATATTGAAGTAGACTGAATAGATATTTACAATAACATCATACAATTTATAAGTTAAATAAATTAATACATTGATATAACCTAAATATATAAGATAGAATTAGACAATGAATAAATGTACTTAAGTTGATAGAATTTAACTGCAATGACAATATATTAAAATATGAATTAATGGAACAATAACAATAAATATATAAGTTAAATTTGTAGATACCACCCAAAACAAGCAAGGAATATCACAGTATGAACTAAAAAGATGCTTAATATTGAAGTAGACTGAAGACAAAAGGAAAGCTTGCTTCCTAAAGTCGTGGAGGGTGGGACAAAGAAATCAATTTTGATGCATTTCCCAAACGCATGAGACGAGGTATGGTAAGCATACACAGTCAGGTGTTGGTTCTTGGCGAATGTTTGTACCGACCTAGTTGTTCTGCAGGGCACATGAAGGTCTATTAGTTGCAGGAGCTCCGAGGCAGTCGATCAATCCATACACCAGTTTGAACATGAAGATAAGGTCAATGGCTGAGCGTCTAGATGACAGAGATATGATTCCGTGATCATGGGCGACCTCATGAATATCCACCTCCTCATAGGCTAAACCACTTCTGACTCCTACAAGCCGAAGAAACCTCTTCTGGACCCTCTCCAGGGAGCTGTTATGGTTGATTTGGTAGGGTGACCATACGACACTTCCATACTCTAATATAGGCCGGACGAGTGTCACATACAGAGTCTTAATAGTCTCAGGAGAGAAGGCGCATTTTGAGACACGAGAGATCAGACCTAGAACTCTGTTGGCTTTTGCACAAACTATAGCTATATGCTCACTGGGATCTAATTGAGGCGTAAAATAGAGGCCCAAATCTTTGATCTTGTAGACCCTCACAAGCAAATCATTTTGAAGATCTTAGTCGAAAAGAAAAGGCGATTTTGACCTAGAGAATGTAACTATCTGGCACTTGGCTGCGTTCAAATGTAAATCATTATCAAGGCACCATCTATCAATACTTCCAGGTCGGCCTGAAGAAAGAAACGGCCACCCACTAAGAAACGGTTTTGTAAAATTTCAAGGGTGGTTTTGAGGGGTGAAATTAAGCAAAAGTGGGTCGTGTACGTCTTTACTATTTGACTGCTAGCGCCTAAACGAGTGATTAGATCTTCAATCTGATGAAAATCATTTGTGTGGCGTGAAATCTTTAAGTTTTATTTTAAGCATTTTTTCTATCTCTCTAAGTTTGAGTTATTGAGCAAATTTTAAAACTGGTCACTTGGCCCAGTTTCCCCTTACCACCAAATTGACCCGCTCTTTTATCCAGTTGCTGCCTCTGTGTATGTAAATTTTCAGATAACGATGAACTTTTAATCTACTATTTAGACCTTACAGAATACTTTATTTATTCAACGTTTATTCAGACTAAGATACTTACCTGTACTTACAATACTGCAACTGTACTATACATCAATACGGTAAATACGGTAAACCTGAGAACATGTGATTTTCAGAGCGTTGTCCTGTAAATGCTGCATCGTAAAAAAAAACAAAATTTGTGCAACACTTAATTGTCTCAACTCTCAACACATTCCATTAATTAACATAATTTTATCAAACGCTTTAAATTTTATTAAACACGTTCAAACGTTTCATCCGGAGCTTAATAGTTTTTTTTCACAATTTTATTTGTGAGGATCACAGACAAGACAGTGCAACAATGTTAATAGTCAGCAATTCTAGGAAATATTTTAGCAGTGTATTTGTATGAGAGACAATTCTACGCGAAGCTACATCAAGAAAGTTCTCTGAATAAAGTCTAACTGTGGCAACTGGAGCACTGTGTTAGTAGAGGAGGAACATCAAAAGGCAATTAAGTTTTGTTGACCTTTGCGTTATGACGCAATAAAATATAGAACTTTTAGCATTTAGTTTAGCTTTTACTCACGTGTGTCCATACAATTGAAATACTCCTAACATTTCATAGTATACTCACACTCTGACAAACACATTATTGAACTGACATTTTGAGCAGTTATTTTACGTTTGTACTTTAGATTTAAACTTGTGCATATATTATCGTAAGAACGAAATATAGCCTCTTACTTCCTTGTAAAGCTATATTTAGTAAAAAATATGCCGTATTGTCAAAGTACCACACTGATTAGTTATGAGTTTTCTTTGAAATAATTATAACAGTAGTTAGACTAAATTAAAACGTGTTTAAATAACCGCAATGTATTATAACATGCAAAATAAATTAAATATAGTAAATTACCTTATTAAGAATCAATGAAACCACACAAACATTTCCTGTAATGTCAATTTTACATGAAAATGTAATTATGGAAATAAATTGATACTTCAAATTTCCATAATACTTTAGATAAATAAATATGGAACTTCACCTCGATATTAAACAATAATATATCAGAATCTATTCAGATATGCAATATAATAAATATGTAACCTTTATCAGTTAGTAACTTCAATATTCAATTGCAAATTCATGTTATGCTAATGGTAAAACTACCATTCATGATAAATACCTGCCTCGTGTAGAAAATCGACGGCAACAACTAATTCGATAATTTATATACTAGTTTGTGTTTTATTATTTCATTATTACGTTATTTCACCGTCGAACTTATGATTTCGATTAAAACTTGTGATAAACAATTAAGGTAGGAAAGGAAATAGCTATTTCCTTTACAGCTAACAACTGACCCAACATTAAGATTTAGGTGGAATGGCAACAAGTTAGTGGTTTGCTACTGTCATCCGGTGGTAAATTCTTTCAAACTAGGAAACTCCTCTATGCTTTGTTGCAGGAAGGCTGATTTAATGTGCGATTTTAGGATGTTGGACAAGTATAAGGACCTATTAAATTATATATTTCTTCACAAGGTCCTAAGCTCCTTAAAACATAATAAAATGTTATTACATGTTGTTATTATGATGTAAACATTGCTATGACCTAAGCAGTCTGATTTATGGCCCAACAGGCCAGCAGACAACAAGTAGCTCAGTTTCAGCCAATCAGTGACTGAAGATGGTACTTCACAGCGAGACTGAAATATTTCACTAATTATTATGAGGTTTTGACGCGGTGCGAACCGGAAGAACTAATTATAGTTGTGACACCAGCCGCGAAAGCCAGGCCCATTCTCCACGAGCGGGTAAAACGCGACCGTTTGCCGGCGTCTGAACCGCGCAGTAACAGAACCAATGGGTTTAAATGGAGCCGTCTCCACGAGCAGGTTGCCGGTCGCGGGAGGACGCGTGAGCAGGCGGGTGAGTCGCACGCCCGGAGGAGCGTCTGGCGCGCGTACCATTCTCCACGTAGCGGTTTGCGCGCTGTTCACCCCACCCGCCATCAGTGCTCAATAGACCGGCATAGTGAACTGAGTGTTGTAAAATGTTTAATACTGAAAAGTTTTGCAGTTTTTTGTAAAATCTAAACTATTTTCTTGGTCTCTTTGCCAGTAGTTTAATAAATAACACATAATTTAATTTTAATTTAGGCTTAATTACCTAGTTAAATATTTTAGGTTAGGTTAAGTAATTAAATAGTTTAATACTTGTTTCAATTTTAGAAATATACTAGTTTTTATAATGCAAACAAAAATTAGATGATACAAAATTAATTTAGATATTCCATAAACCTAGCTAGAATATGGTGGTCTGTTATAAAATGTAGCAATGGACATTCGATAATACTGTAGCAAAATACTCGGGCCGGCAAACAGTCGCTGCCGTGGAGAATGGGAGAGCAGTTTGCTCGCGGGTCGGTCTTGCCATCAACCACTCGTGGAGAATAGTCAAAATTTTTCGAGTGCGCAAAACGGTCGCACCCGCTCGTGGAGAATGGGCCTAAGAGTTAAAGTCCGATTTATATTGTTTTGAAGAATCAGGCGTTACACTGATTTACTATAAGCCAATGTTTAACTTCAAAACAGCCAAAACAAACTCGTTGAAACAGCTGATGTCCATGCCAAAAAATATCAACAAAACAGTCTTTTATTTACCTGGGGTTTAAAGTGGGACTTTAGCGCGCCAATAAATATTTTGTCTAAAGCAAAACGTGTATTAGTAGCAGAGCTAATAATAAAGCTAGACATAAGTGGGTAAAGTGGTAGCCATGTCTTTAATCTTTCAATGTCAGCTATTCAGCAATGTATAGTGAACACGCTGGTTTGGTAGCTTTAGAGTGTAGCATGATTAGATTACGTGGTTCGAATATGAATTGTAACAAACCTATCGACCTTACCTTCGTTTGTAAGGCAAAGGAAATTATTGTTATGTCTGAATACTTACTTCTTAATAATTTGGTCTTACCGACAGTGTACAATCATGATAGTTGTTATTAAAAACTTTAACAATAGCATCTACTCTACCAAAGTGGTACGTTTAAAAAAAAAACTATAAGTTGCCATTAATATAATGCGATTTTGTGCGTTGACACAAAACGTAATTTTGTAAAGTGGTTTGAAACAATGTCAATATTGATGGAAAACAAGAGCTTACTGAAGATTATTCACATTAACACACGCCAACCTTAGTGTGAAGCCGAAACCACACCTCAACCCACAGATGTTTCACAGCTGTACCAGGCCTGGCTTTATTACTTCCATTGATGTTTCTTTAAACATATACTTTAAAATTCGAATTACGAGTTTTTAAATGCTATTTTAAACATGAAAAGCTATTAAAATCCGTAGTTTTAAGATAAGGCTCTCGAGTTGGCTCTTAAGTTAAGGCTATTGACAAAGAAAACGTTTGAGATTCAAAGAATTCTTCAGAGAATGACGTCCTTACTTTGTAAACGCGCAAAGTGCTTTCAAAGAAGTCCTTCCCTGTGCATTTAAAATGAGTTTTTTCAGTTGGACCTTAGTGTTAGTTTAATGGTTTCAAAAAGCCAATAACACAAAAGAATAAATTAACATTAGAAAGCACCCTTATTGTCAAATAAAATGAACTAAATTTAAAATAGAAACATATGCAATAACGTAAAATAAACCTGTAGGTTCTAGCACTCAATATCACTAATAACGCCAAATAACTTAATTTTATCCTCGCTAAAGACAAAGTTTATGAACCCGATTTGACTTTTTTAAATTTACCTTGAAATTGATACCATCAAACAAGAGTCCATCGTTTGCATCAAAGTCGTTAACTATCGTCCTACCGAAGCTTGCGTAAGTAGAGGGCTTGGTATCGGGTGGTCTCAGCTAGACTGAATTTAATAAATGCCAGGATTGGCAATTACAGCTATTGCATTCCGTGTAATGTGTGTAAATCCATTTCCATTAACCTACAACAGAAAGTACATAACAATACAAACTCAGTACCAGTTTAAAAGTAGACAGTGAGAAATCAATCTGTTTTGCATTACATCAGATTAACCACTACTATCAGTTCACACAAAGGCAGTGCGCTTGGTTTACGTGATGTTTGATTGACAATTACCGTTATTTGATATGGTTTGCATCCAATGATGGATGTTGATACGACATGGTATCAATTTTTAAAACAATATTCATAAACTAGTAATGGTTTATCGTCAACATTAACATTATGTACTTGATACCTACACACACTTATACTCGTACTTTTAGTATTTCAAGTATAACATATGAAGTTTTACTAAAACAAGTTTTAGATTAATAAGTTTAGGTTAATTTTAATTGGGCAAACAAAATATTCATTTCAAATAATTACGCGGAAGTATAGAAAACCGCGTGGTTAAATAGTATAAGAAACAGTATAATACAGACGACAAAGATTTGTTTAGGTTGTATAGCACGTTCTTAAGTTTATCGTCCTTTCGATTATGACGAACTCACTTTTTAGATGGTTTGCGAGATAGCAGAAGTAACATATAATTTATAGCATGATAAGTCTTGCTATAGTAAACACACCACCGCACCATGGTTGTTTAATTATTAAGGTTCAGTCATCTTGCAAAGTTGCCTAAAAGCGTTATGAAGCATGTAGCTGAATTGTTCAGCTAAGTTAAGGCCAATATATCTCTCCCGTATGAAATTCCACTGGCACATTGTTGACGAAACTTATCGCCAAAGTTGTGGTTGGACAAAAACATGACCATATCTGTTGTAATTCTGGGCTAAAACATTGCTTTAACTCTCTGTCTCGTATTGTTATTGTGCTAAAATGATTTTATTTATAACTATTTTTTAAATGTGTTCAACTTGTAGTATTATACAAGACACTGTGTACCTTTACTTAAGGACTACTCAAAGTTGATTTTTTGTAGTAGAGCACTTAAAGGAAAATATACGTAGATCGCAAAGTTTGAGCACTTATCAAACTCATCTTTTACTTGATTTGTTTAGTGTCTCATAACTCAAACACGTCCTCTACATATAATTCTTAAGTAAAGAAAGGAAATATATCGCAAGGAAATATTTCTGAAATAAAACACAAAAGCGGTCTGAAAGGGAAGACACATACTTAAAACGTTCCGTTCTCTAAGATTCAGTGAGCGGTAATGGTCACTTCTCTGTCCAGGAACCAAGGTAATTTCCTGCTTTAACAAGAGTTTTATTCCAGAGCCAACAACAGTTAAGTTTATGTTTCCCAGTAACTGACACAGCTTTTAGACACTTCCTACACGGATCTTGTGAGATCTAAATCTTCTCACTTGTTAGATATGTTACTTACTACCTTACAAGAGGAAGAGCAATAAATTCTTTGTTACAGTCATGGCTTTGAAATAATGACTCAAAGTGCCATTTTTAATAAATATTCCGCGGCAGGCCACCGATGCGTCGCCCGTGAACCGCGAGTGCACAAGTGCCGTGGACCATGTAAATATATTTTAATTAAGTTTCTTAGTTTTAATAGTGTTTAGTTTTATATCAGTGTAAATAGTGACTTAGTGTGTCTACTGATGATGCAGCGCGAAACACGTGTTTAGAGAACACGTTGCACCGTAGGATCTACAGGCCCTCAACCAAGGTAACTGTAATGACTTAAAGGTTTTGATGTGAATACGTAAGATACGATAGATACGACAGATGTTAATCCTATAATCAAGCTCTGCCATACGTTGATAAGATTGTCTTGATCGATTTTTTCGATGGCATTGGTAATCCGTTACAGGATCTCATATATTCTAACGGTTAATTGTAGTGTGTACAATCAAGAAAAAACCACATAGTGTGATATCTAGACATGGAGGCTAGCTCAGAGGTACGATATCGTTCGGACTACCACTATCAATCAATCTCGGGCAGCATATTATAAGTTTAGCCTTTACATTTCAGAGGTAACGTTGAGGTGGAGAATTCAATTGCAGGAAAAGATGTAGAATCTTGTTTTATGCGTAAAATAAGCCATTTTGTCTCTATGTCCAAAATTGATTCAATAGGCCGTTTTTCAACCAAGGAAAAGGCCATACACTCTGTAATTATTTGTAAGTGACAGCACAAAACACATCACAACACAGCACAAAACACTTTAGGAAGGATAATTAAGCACGTGCTTACTGTACATATTAATAATATGTTTAGGAGGCTTGCGAGTTTTGTTGAATGGTACCTACAAAATAGTCATAAACCAAATGAACTTAGTTATATTTATAATAAAACGAAATAATAGTAATTATTAATCCAGTGTATGTACAGTATATCGATAGTGTCACTAGTATCGAAGTCACGAGTTTGAAACACGTGCGAACTAAGACTCAAAAGTGAGGTTGCGTACCCGAGTATAAATCATCAACAAGACAAACACTTTGTTGTTGGCACAATGTCTTTACTCTGTCTTGCGTTTATTGCGCGTTATTACGACTTCTTTTACGCATTGCGTTTATATCATTCATATATTTTCATCTCAGATCTTTTACATTGTTACAACGCTTTATATTTTGGACTACAGTTTATTTTTGAGATTTTAGAGGCAAACGCTTCGGTGGTGAGACTTTACAGATGTGGAAAGCGTTATGGAAGCAGCACTATAAATCTTGCTTTTATGTAACGTGACGCTACCATAAAGTTCTTTAAATTTATTCAGATGTTTGTTAGAAAAGCAAATTCAAAGAGGGAAGGTAGTAAAAACTAATCTGTTGCGGTCATTTAATTGAATCTTACACTTAAGATTGATTAAAAGTAAAAAATGAATCATTTGGTTTTATTATTTTGTTTTGATGATAGGCAAAACTCTGTCAGAATTTTAAGAGTGTTTGAAATAGAATAATTATATAGCTTGAATGCTTTTGTATAAATTGATAACTGATTTATTCCAAAATAAATTTGGCACGCAATCGCTTTTGGTATTTAACTTAAAGACACACTGTTAGCTTGAGTACATCATATAAAACGGGGTCATCTCAATAATATCCTATAAACCTTTGAACTTTGGAGTACTTGGGTGATTACAGGTGTGGTTTAAAATGCTATAAACTCCACTAGCATTGAAATACTTTCAATAAAATGTAGAACCGTGTTAACACATTTATTTTCAAGTAGTAAAACAACAACTTACAATCTTTTACGACCGTAGAGGACAATTATTATTACGCCAAGACACACCCTTAAGCAGTGTTGGTTGTATAGAAGAATATATAGAAGACAGAGATGTCCCTATAGTGTGTGATCTGTTACTGTGTTATCTTTACTTTGCAGCCAAGAGAAAAATGAGATAAGATGTACATTCTCGTAAATAGACAGATTATGTCAAAAAGTCAGTTTAACGGTCTATTGTTTATATTACAGTACTTTAATTTACAGTTGATACGTACCTTGAACATTACAGCAGTTAGCTATTTAATAATAATTACTGTTCCATAAAAGTAACCCTTCAGACAATAACAGGTAAATAACACTTTACACAAACGAAGTAATTTCCTGTCTTTTAATTCAACAAAATAGTAAACGAAGGGAAACACGTTAAACTCCTTAATTTATACTTCATTATAAAAGAACGAAGAGGGGTTCTTCTTTACAACAACTGTGTGTTCAGGTTCCAAATGAGCAGTAAGTGAAACAATAAAACACTTTTACGTTTCTATAGAGACCCGTTTGTTTCACTTAATAAAGGGTTTGTTACCTTACTGACAAAGCTACAGAGATAGAAATGTTTCATATGGAAACATTTACTTAAAAAAATGCTTCATGAAACAGTTAAATCTTTTGAATATCAGAGTTGAACCATTCAATGTCATTCCTAGTATAGTTAATATTCGAAAATGATTAACAATAATTTTGCACGCAAGGTGTATAGTTCACATCTGTACAATCGTTTTTTAGGAAAACCGTCATTCAATATATTTTATAAATTGTAATAAAAACTTTTCAACAAAAAATTGAACCGACTTCAAAAATTAACCTACTGTAAAATGATCTAAAAACTTTAAATAATTGGGCAATGCAATTATGTTAGTTTTTTATAAAGAATGAGTTTCTGATGTTTTCAGCGTACAAGCAATAATTCTTACAATAAACTACAGTAAAATATTACAGGTGTATTCATTTCATGGTAACCAAAATAATAAATATAAGGTTGCCTAAATATATTAGAATACCATTTAACCGCACACTATTTGCAATATTGTGAACTTTGATTTGAGGGTTGTTGTAATCTATATTCACTTAAAAAGTTGTTGGAGTTGGTGCTACTCCTTTGAAATAAATATTGCTTCAGCAGCACCGACTCATACAATTTTTAACGATGGCCGCGTTCAAATGTTATTCATGAACAGACATAAAGGCCGAAGGTCAACTTGTATAATCTCGATTCTCTGAGGTCGGTTAAGAATAAATCAAATCTGTACAAGATTAATTGTACTACAAGTACCGAACGTTCTACTGGGTGGCCACGATAAAGTGTCCTAAACAGATTACAGGAGTACTATTAGAGCTAGAAAGATGAAACACAGATGTTTTGTTAAAGCTCTTAAACAAGTTAAGATACAAAGTTTATATTAAAAAATGTTTATATTAGAATTATCTTTATTGATATGCAACAAGATAAACCTTACTATTTAATATTTTTTGACTTATTCAAGATTATAGCAACTTAAATGTTTACATCGATTTTGAGGTTAAAAATGTTTTATAAACATGGTTGTACTACATACCATTAAAAAGCTCGTTAAATTTTGAGAAATAATACGTAAACCCCATATTTTTAATCAAATTTATAGTTTAGCTACAGGGCGTCCCGTAAAGGCTTACGTGACTCATGTTCATAGCTCTAGCTTTGTAATGGCGCAACATATCAAAAACATTGTTTCACCAAAATATCGCTAGTTGTTTTATAATTAAAATTATGTAATATGACCCACCTTTATATTTAAAATCTTGAGTTTTGACCCGTGTTTCAGTATTGACACACTATTGGTACTGAGAATAAAAATATTTTCCTGAAATCTCCATGTACGATTTCCAGAGAATAAAGTGTGTTTCATCTTTCTATTTCTAATAGTACTCATGTAATCCGTTTAGGACACTTTATCGTGGCCACCCGGTATAAAGTATACTATCTGGAGGAACTACAAACGATAGTTTTAACTTATTTCTACATTTGCTGATGAAGCCCCATCTTATGCCACTGTAAAACGCTGGTTTAACGAATTTCATCTTGGCCACCATTCTCTCGGCGACGAATTTCGTGAAGGTTGTCCAAAGTCAGTTGTTGTGCCCGAAAACATTGATGCTGTACAAAAAATGGTCATGCAAGATCGTCATGTGACATATTATGAAATTGAGACAACTTTGGGCACTAGTCCCACTAGCATACACAAAATAGTACATGAACATTTAGGTGTTAAAAAAGTGTGTTGCCGTGGGAACCCACACAATTTGACAAAAGCCCATGGATGAATATGTCAATTAGTGCAAAAGAATTATCAAAAATGCTGGTGCTTATAAAGAGGTGTATAAGATTGTTCCAGATGAATCGTGGATCTATGCATATGAGGGAACAAAAGCAACTGTCGACGGCATGGATGTTTCAAGATGAAACTAACCCAACGATTGTTCGCTCGCAAAGCATTTCAAAGCAAATGGTCGCTTGTTTCCGAAAACCGGTCATGTTGCAACGATACTTTTAGAAGAGCGTAGGACAGTTAGTGAGTGGTATACACCATTTGTTTCCGGAAATATTTGGTGAGATTAGGAACACAAACAAGAATCGTCGGATCATCCTTCACCACGACAATGCGAGCTCGCACACATCTCGTGAGACAATGAGCTTTTGAAAACTGAAAAAGTCGAATTGATGAGTCATCCACCCAGCCCTGATTTGGCACTGATTTTTGTTCCCTAGTCAAGAATAAGCTGCGAGGGCAGCGATTTTTGTCGCAGAAAAAGCTGTTGATGCGTTCAAAACTCATGTTTTGGAGATACCGGAAGACTGGAAAAAAGGCTACGAAAACTGGTTTCGGCGCATGCAAATGTGTATAACAGAAGTCAAGGGGAATATTTTTAAATACAATAAAATCACTTTCAATGAAAAATTTTCTATATTTAATGTTAGGCTCAAAATATAAATAGTGACCCTCGTACTTGTATTGTAGCGTGCAGCTAGATGAAATAAGTTGATTTGATGTACATCAAAGACAAAGTTTGGCTAAACTGGGAGCTGCATAGTGTCTTCGAAGATTAGTTCTTAATCAGCCTAAATTGCAAAGACTTCACGTCTTGATATACTTGTATTGTAGCAGCTAGATGAAAGAAGTTGATGTACAGCCAAAGCAAAGAGTTTTGCTTTTGCTAGACTGGAAGGGCAGCTTTGTGTCTACGAAGATTAGTTCTTAATCAGCTTATATTGCAAAGACTCCACTTTGACTTGATATACTTGTACTGTAGCATGCAGCTAGATGAAAAAAATTGACTTGATGTAAAGCAAACGACAAAGTTTGGCAAGACTGGGAGAACAGCTTTGTGTGAGTAGTTATATTAATCTGTTGTGTTTGCAAAGACTCACTTTGACTTGATATACTTGTACTGTAGCATGCAGCTAGATGAAGAAGATTGACTTGATGTACAGCAAGAGACAAAGTTTGGCAAGACTGGGAGAGCAGCTTTGTGTCTACGGAGATTAGTTAATCTGTTGTGTTTGCAAAGACTCACTTTGACTTGATATACTACTTGTAGCATGCAGCTAGATAAAGAAGATTGACTTGATCTACAGCAAGAGACAAAGTTTGGCAAGACTGGGAGCAGCTTTGTGTCTACAGAGATTAGTTATTAATCTGTTGTGTTTGCAAAGACTCACTTTGACTTTATACTTGTACTGTAGTGTGACATTCAGTCAAACTCAATGCATTTAAGTAACTAAAGTCAATTATAAGTATTTTCCAAATTACAATGCATTGGGTGACAATGATTGAGTAGCTCAGTCAAGTCAGCAACATCAGCAGTTGTTTGGCTGACCACTTTCTATCACGAGTGAGTGAGCAGTACAGTAGAGTTGGGACCAGAGGGCACCTGGAGTGGTCGGCTCAACGTCTGTTAGTAACAGGTAAGGCCTTGATAAAATTTTATATTTTCATTTTAATAGAGATTTTACTATTAATCATAGTGACTGCCCTCCTCTGATATCTCTCAGTATATCTCAGAGCTTATATTTCTGCTAACATTT
>CM032059.1:44264985-44295611 GCA_018831715.1 Matsumurasca onukii | reverse complement strand
GATAAGATACCAGTCGAATCTTATTAATATGGTTCTGTCTTTTTAGTAGTATCTTTAAGTTAAAATACTTCACAGGTTTAATGTTATTTTCAATCAGCAAGTCAGTAAATGAAAAATACATTTTCAGAGCTGAATATCGTCAGTTTAATCTTGCTAAACCACGGAGTAAAAGCAATTTGATTTACTCGGATGTGATGCGGAGACGGCGTGCGCATGCGCCAGAGCTACAACGTTTAGAATGTAGTGTCCGTATATATTTCAAAGTTTTAATTATTATTACGTGAGTTTTGCGCTACAAATGTGTTTAAATAGTTAGTTTGTTGTCGACAAGTGACAGTGAGTAGACATAGTAAATTACCTTAAGTGGATTAACTATAAAACACTAACTCTAAAATTCAAGTCTACTCCTAACCTCAAAGTGTAGTCACTAGTCAGTAAACCCAGCGAGTTCTGCACGCGGTCACTCGATCAACTAGGAATTAAGAGTGCGTTGTCAATAAGTGATTTCTGTTATCACTCAAGGTCAACTTAGCTCACTGGAACGCTATCCGACTCACAGTCTCGGGATCGCAGGATCGATCCCAAGGTCGGACACATACATTTTACTCGGCTACAATATTGACAATTTTATCTTTTGACATAATTATTGTGGTTTTTACATGAATTTTACTTTTAATTAAAATGAAAATAATAAAAATAAAAACTTCAAGGGGTAAGGATGGTATAGAGGTGAATTTATTTAAATATAGGAAGGACAAAACCATGGCCAATGGTGAAATCAGCTGGAGATGTCTTGACAGAAAGTGTTCGGCATCTTTAAAAACAAATAACGCTGTAACTGCAGTGACAAGCAAATACACTCCAGGCCTACACAATCATGAACCACAGACACCCTCTGAACCATCCACCCCTACATCACAGACATCATCACTTCTCACACCTACACGCTCTATATCTGACAGTGCTGACATATTGGTACCTTCACCTGCACAGACACCATCACTGTCAGAGCTGCTCTCCCCATACACGACCATAACACCAGAACCACCCAAGTTTCCCAATTTATATGAAGAAAATAATTATTTAAGACAGAGAGTTGCAGAGCTGGTGTACACTAACGAGGCTTTAACTGACAGACTAATATCTCTAGAAAAACAAATCATCGAATTAAACGACACTATAAGGGATACAAGTAATACTACCATAAGTACTGAAATTCAAACAGACGAAACAAAGGAATTGGACGATACAACTAAATCTAAATCCGTTTCAACTAATGTACAGGACAATACAAATTTAACAGTTAATATTTCAACCCAGACTGAAACCTTTCCTATAACATCTATGGAGGGGATCAATGTTGTAGAGGCGGATATGGGCGAAGTCATTGACGACCTTAGAAGAAACTCTAGCATAGCTTTTGCCCATACCATCTCGGGCGATTTCTACAATAGTAGGCAGATGTCAGCTGGAGTCGCTGTGATATTTAAGAAAAAGTTTAATAAGCCTAAAGAGGAAGACTGCTTAACAAAATCTTTGACGTATCAGAAGACAGCTGAGGGAGCGGGAGTCTACGGCTTAGTGACTAAGCCCATCTACTACGGCAAACCTACACAAGACGAGTATGACCAGGCGTTCGATGATTTCATTGTGGACTTTAAGGAACGGGGATTTACAACACTCATATGTTCCCCAATGGGATGCGTCAGGGATCTCATCAAGCTAGACCATTTTGCTATGAAAATCAACGAGTTCCACAAGATCACGGGAGCCCCAGTCATCATCGTCACTAAAGACCAGAAAGCCAGGAGGGTTCTTCGACACGGCCTTTCCACACCGAGTTCGTCAAACAGCTCAGATCCAAAATCAAGAGATGTACTCAGGGGGCAGCAGACTGGTTTAGACTTCCAGACGAGGACATGAAGGTGTATATAGATAAAATACCAACTCCTAAGAACACCATAGTGCTGGACCCTGCTGTAAGTCACCTCATCAAGAAAAGTCAGACACCTGAAGAAGTATACTCAGTGCTCAAGGACGCTGCTCTTGATACTTATGAGTATGTGCTGGCGCCGGTGAATGACCGCAAGGATGACAGCCAGGAAGGTGGCTCACACTGGTCTCTGCTCATGTACACCGGGACACTGACACATATCATCACCTGGACAGCCTAGAGCCCCTCAACACGGAACACGCGGAGCGGCGGCCCGGCTCAGTGGAGACCCCTGCGTCAACGTCGTGCAGCTACGGTGTCGCCGACAGCAACAAGGTGTTGAGTGCGGTGCGTACGTGCTACACAACATTGAACTAATCTGCTCTAGAATAAACAAACAAATTCCCATTCAAGATGATCGCTGCTATGTTCAAAACTTTTCTGTTAGTAGAATTTACGAAAGCATTGAGCGTTTGAAGAAATCAAATCAAATTCGAATTGAGCCAAAAACCGTCAAAGGTAAAGTAACTTTGCTCTCAGACAGCCATGGTCGCGGTTTGTGCCACTTGTTACAATCCAGGCTTGGTGAAAGAAGTGCAGTGTTAAGTGTTGTGAAGCCCAATGCAACGCTGGAAAATGTGACGGGTGGCATGGACCGCGAGATCACAGGCTTGAAAAGTAGCGATCATCTTGTCGTTCTTGGTGGTACAAATAACATCGATGGCAGAACGGAATACGACATCAAACCGTTTGTAAATGAGCTGGCAAATAAGACCAAACACACTAATTTAGTTTTGTGCACAGTACCACTAAGATACGACAAACCCCATTTGAATAAGAAAATCCGGAAAATAAACATAGATTTAGTAATTGAAGCATTAAAATACGATCACATCAAAATTATCTCACTTTCATATCTGTCAAAAATATTGTACAATAGCAAAGGTATCCACTTTAGCAATAGGGGGAAAGAAAAACTGAGTCAATTGATTGTCAACAAAATTAGAAATCCAGTTTTAAACTAAATGCAAACGACAAAGAACATTGTTCTGCTCTAAATCAAAATCATTACAAACAATATTCTGTTAAACAAAATTTTACAAATAAAAGTTGCACTGTTAAAAAACTAAAAATATTTCATCTTAATATTCAATATCTCAGGGATAAAGTTGACTGTTTAAAAGTATTTCTTGGGGTTGAAAACCCTGACATTATTGTGTTGAGTGAACATGGCCTTAAAAAATTGTATACTATCAACTTTCAAGGCTATGAAGTAGTATGTGACTTTTCACGATCTGAGCATAAAAGTAGTGGTGGGCTTGTTATACTAGTCAAGCATAACATGAATGTAAATATTGTAAATATAAGTAGCCTATGTAGAGAAATGATTTTTGAAGCTGCAGGCATAGAATTAGTTATAAGTAAAGAAGTTAAATTAATTTTATTTGGCGTTTACCGTCCACCACATTATGTTAATCTAAATACATTTTTGATATTTTTTATGAACTGTTGTCCAAAAGGTTATCAAAAACAAATATTGTCTTTTAGTTGGTGACCTGAACGTTAACTGGTTTAAAATAGTAACGAACTGTATAGGCTTAAAGATTTAATGAATGAGTTTAATTTAAAACAATATGTCAACTCACCGACCAGAGTAACAAGCTTTTCATCCACACTAATAGACCATGTGTTATCTAATCTAAATAGTGACGTCTTGCAGGTGGAAGTAGTAGGCACGGGTTATCCGATCACTTTGCACAAAAATCAATATAACTTTACAAAATTCACGCGCACACCTTTCCTCAAAACACTGACACTTTTCACGACACGTGCTTATCAAATTTAAATACACTAAATTTCGTTTTATCAAAAGAAAATTGGGACCAGGTAAGCGTAGCATGTAATGCAGAAGAAAAATTTCACTATTTTAAATACTTTGCATTACAACTTTTCGTTAGCCTGTCCCAGTAGAGTTAAAAGGAAAGTAAATACTAAATCTATAAAACCGTGGTTGACTAAGGGAATCATAATTTCGTCAAAAAAGCTTAAAGACCTAGATTTTAATAGAAAAACGAACAAATCAGAACAATTTTTGCAATATTATAAACAATATAAAAAAATTTACCGTCGGATTATAAAGGCTGCTAAAGCAACTCATCTAAGCAAGCAGCTAACTACGACTGATAATTTGGCAAGGGACGCGTGGAGGATAATAGATAAGGATAGGAAAAAGAAACCTGTTCTGTTGCCTGCTGACATGCCGAGCCCTGATGTTTTCAACAAATATTTTGTGAACATTGGGGAACAAAAGCGTTCACTGATAACAGAACCGGTACTGTCGTCTCACTCGGAACAAATATGCCCCAGTACACTAGCTTTGTGTCCAACTGATTCTCGTGAAGTGTATCAAATAATAATGAAGCTAAAGAATTCTAACTCAGCCGGCTATGATGGACTAAGTCACAAAACTATTCGGCATTGCGCGAGCTACATTTGCGAACCCTTAGCAGACGCAATAAATGCGTCATTGTCTCAAGGTGTATTTCCAAGCGAATTAAAACAAACCATAATTCGTCCTATATTTAAAGACGGGGCTCCTAACTTACCGGAAAACTGGCGCCCAGTGGCAAATATTTCAACCATTTCTAAAGTTTACGAATATGTATTTGCAAATAGGCTATTAGATTTTTTGTTTCAAAATAATTTGATATGTAAGGAGCAATACGGGTTTGTAAGAGGGAGGAATACAACTGATGCTATGGTCGATTTTGTCACAAAAGCGATCATTGCATTAGACGATAAATGTAAAACTATAGGGGTATTTTTGGATTTGCAGAAAGCATTTGATTGCTTAGATCATAACATATTATTTGAACGTTTGTATCAACTTGGAATTCGGGGCGTATCCTTAGATTGGATAAAGTCGTATTTGCTATTTAGAACACAAAGTGTTCAAGTTAATAATAAGTTGAAATCCGGAAATATGGCAATAAAATTTGGAATCCCTCAGGGTTCAGTTTAGGGCCAATTTTGTATATTCTCTACACAAAAATATTACTCAAACGCTTGGTAACTTACAAATAACAATGTACGCGGATGACATATCAATAATTTTAAAAATAAATCACTTCCCAATTTAGAATTAGATGGTTATTTACAATTGTCAAATCTCTTTCAATACCTAAATAATAACAATTTACATGTAAATCCAAATAAAACAAAATGTATAAATTTCACTAAGAGCAATTGCTTGAAATGGACCCCTGATTTTCATGGATGATATAGAGCTACCGTTTGATAAAGAAATTAAATATTTAGGGTTAGTATTTGATGACTCATTTTCATGGACATCTCACATTAATATTCTCAGCTCAAAATTTCTTCTTATTTGTTTCTTTTAACCAGGTTTTGGATTATCAAAATTTCTTTCTTATGAAATTGATTTACACTTCGCTCATTGAGTCACGGTTGAGATATGGCATTGTACTGTGGGGTCTACGTCGCAAATAAACTTTTGAGGCTATTTATTTTACAAAAAGAGCCATTCGAATAATGGCAAAATTAAATGGGAGAGCATCTTGTAGAAATTATTTCAAAGCATTTAATATTTTAACTCTCCCTCAATTTATATTTATGAATTGTTGTTATTTTATAAGTTTAGATCTTCAACCTGTGTAACTGGAGCATCTGTGCACAACTACAACCAGGCACAGATTTCAGCATAGGCAACTTCCACATAGGTTGGAACTTACCTCCACGCTTCCACAAAATATTGGTCCAAAATTGTATAATAAGTTACCGCAAAACATTCGCGAGTCCAATACTTTAAGTAAATTTAAACGTGCTCTAAATAAGTTTTTAATAGATAAAGCTTGTTACTCTGTTAATGAATTTCTTGAACTGTAATAAAAAGTAGTGTTATTAGATTACTTTAATTTTGATAAATACTTTGTACAAACTTAATGTTCTATACGATGTATAATTTCTAGTTCTATAATTAGTGACGTTTGTAATGCAATGAAAATATTGTCATTCTACAAATAAAGAATTTTGAATTTTGAATTTGAATTTTTGATTTCCATGACAATGGAGATTAGAAAGCATAAGCCTCTTGCTAACCTAAGTGTCCTGGCTGATAAACGTAAACGAGGATAAAGTGGCTTTCCCTGTAAAATGTTAAACATGTTTCTCTCTATGAAGCACGACATGTTTGCTGCATAGAAATACTTTAGTGCACGATACATATATTACTATCTCCGACTTTCAGCCATTGAAAAAAACTGTGCAGTTGATTAAATTCAGCTTTCCTCTTTCTGTTAGCTGAAATATTACCCATTAGATTTTAATCACAATATAATAACTGTTTTTAAAGGTAATAATAATAAGAGCGATGCAGTATTACAATTTTGCTTATTTATAGCCAGACTATGCAATCGTTAATTTAACAAATAGCGTTTGGCCAAAGCGAAGAGCAGATTTTGATAAGATCTCAAAGTAACGGAAGTTACTTAAAACAATTAATGTAAAAGGTAAATAAAATTTTTAATAAAAGTGAACCGACTTTAAAACTTTTTTAATGAAAAGCTCTAAAAAGGAAAAATAACTTTAAATGCATAATATCCCACGTGTCTTAGTCACAAATGTATTTAGTCTCTGCTATAAACTTCAATAAAATTACAAAATAGAACTCGAATTTCTTGTTTTACACAATGCATTGAAATTCCACCAACCATATTGAATCTTAAAAGGGCTTACTGCTTGACTTGAATGTTTCATTTTCGATGAGTGAAATATTAGACTGGCTAAAGGCTTTAAACCCAGGTACCACTAGTTTGGAGCAACGTTGATCCATGCATTTTTTGGAGAAATTTTCATGTCAATTTGAGTCGGCATGACTACAGAAATTGTTTTGGAGGTATTGCGGCATAGAGCTTCCAGGTGTATGACATTTCTCAAATGTATCGAATCAACATTACTAAACAGTAGTGATTTAAACAACAGTCTAATATTTCACTCATCAACATTCAATCATAACTTCTTTAAAACTTTAAATATGAGATGATAGTATTAGCTAATTCGGATACATTTGTAATTTATTGAAGTTCTATTAACACGAAAATAAACCATTTATAATGAACTTAGACTTACGTGATATCTTCATTTAAAGTTATTTTACACGAGCTTTCGATAAAAAACTTTGAAGTCGGTTTCACATATTTATTAAAATTTTTTGTTACAATTTTTAGTTTTATTTAGACAGATGTTGGCATGATACGAGTAGCATAGTTAATGTAAAAGAAATAAGGTCAAAGAGCTATATTTCTTCGGAATTGAACCCTAATTAGATATTTTGAATTTAGAAACTTAATCTGTACCTTTAACTTAATAATTACATGAAATGATTTTGGACAAACGTAGATTTCAGCCAGTTTGAGGTCTTCCCCTCATCAGCCTTTGGGCTCCAAGCCCTTCATCTTGATCGTTATTGCTTGTTTAGCTTAATTGTCTGAGATCTTGGTAAGCGTATAAGTCAAAATTTCGACATTTCTCTCAGTAGCAGTTCTATCATGGTTTGGGAACAATCGCTTGGATCAGGGTGGCGGTAAGTCCTTTGTACGATAGCTTACTAAGCCAAGCTCACCAGAACATAGGCTGTTGGATTTGTTCATGACTAGCTCAAACAAATCGGCTAAAATAACTAAAACGATTAGCTTAAATCACGGTTGCGGAAATTAAAACTAGCAGGATTAAGGCTGTTCCTTCTATTAATGTAGTATTGGTGCTGGTCAAGCTCCTAATGGCTAGGTGTTAGCTTCACTCGCAGTTGCGCTTTTTGCTGGTTGAGGTTATTTTGTTTCTTATTTGAATTTACAAGATTTTTTGCGGGTACCTTCATTTTACAGTGACGTTTCGGCTTAATCTGTTCGACTTTGAGGGTACCGCTCTTCTTTTGTAAAATTGTAATACTATAGACCATTTTCTTTGCTAATGATCATGCTTTTGCCTGGTATCGCAAATTAGTAATGCTATTTATTTTTTTTCATAGCCATTAGTGCTTCTTAATTCTAGTTTTCCTTCAACTTTAAGATTAAAGGAACCAAGTCGGGGCCTTTTTCTGAAAAATAATATTTTTCAGTGTAATTCGTTAACGGTTCGGTTCAATAACGTTAAATTAACATATTCGTTGTCAAAGTCAACGAGCAATTCGACCTTTGGGCACAAACTTCTGATAAATTTAAATCTTCATATAATATAGTATCAAAACTATCAGAGGTATCATTTTGGAACAATTTTAATTTTGTTTACAGACCGGTTAGTTATCATTTCCGTTATCAAGTAAAAATTCAAACGCTAAATTACGTGATTATTTGGTACCTTTGTGTATTAATACGTCATTTTGCGTAAATTTTAGAACATTTAAATTTCTATTTACAGGGCTAAACATGTTTTAGATGTTATTATTATATGAGGTTCAAAGAAATAAACATAGTTTTACCCAGTTTCAAAGATGTATATTTTGCGACTGGTTTAATAAAGCCATCATCTTGGCAGTATAATATAAGAAAATATTTAATATAAATACTGTATAACCAATATTATTTAGTTTCTATAGGCATTATATTGCATACGTTTATTTTGATTAGTTTGGTATCCTTATTTTTAATATTGCGTTTATAAACCGCCAACTTTAGCTCAGTAGACGACTCCAGCATGACATTTCGGACGTTTTATTAGGGTGTTCAAGGGTTATACAAAATTTTAAACATTATACTTTTTTAGGAAATGTAGGTATACACAGAACGATATTGTTACCATGTCTATGACAAAAATAGTTCCTATGGCTTTCAAACTTAATAGAAATGTTTAAAATATTGCGTTTTTAGCAGAAGGAGGCCAAAGCTCCGTAAATATAAAAATATCATAACAACCCACCATATTTTCTGAAAGACAATTAAATTTTACTCTTACTAGTTATCTTCAAAACTTCGATCAATGTATAGCTCTATAACTCTGTAAAGACAAAAAAGAAAAGATTTTCATGTATTTTTTAGAACAAATCATGTTTTATCTGGGCCGAAATCAAAGGTCCCATGATTTAAAGGATACCGTGTTATTGTAATTTAATTTTACGTCAAAATAGTGTAATTTAAGTTTTATTGCTTAAAAATAGTCCTTTTACGGCGCAAAACATACAGAAATAAGGTTTTTTACTTTTTATATAGAAACTTACAAATGATTAAGATTTTCATATGGAATCACTGTGGAGGTACCCTCTACAAAACAAATCAAACCGCGTTCAAAAGTTATGCGTGGCACAAACATAAAGAAAAAGTCCCACGTCGAATTGTGTAACCTCGTCCTTGCGTAGAAAGTCGGTTAAAAATAGTAGCCATTCAAAGTCATTTTACCCATAAATTGTAGCTTTACCATAAATTAATGTACAATTCTACCTGTATAATAGAATGTCACATTTTAAACCATCAAAACATCTCTTGTTGCTCTGGAACCGACCGTTTTAGTTATTTCAATTTAATTATTTTGTCGGAATTTCATCACTTTGATATTCAGAACACTGGGCAGAAATTAATGTAAGCTGTCAATTTTGAGCTTGTTCTTTTCTTTTTAGCCTAGGTTTCAAGGATACAGTAAGTAAACAGCTGTCTTATTTTATAACATATTCAACTAATAACAGCTGTTATGGCTTTGAAACTTAATAAAATGCTTAAAATTTTGTTTTTTGGAGGAGGCCGTAGCTCAAATAAATATAAAGAATATCATAACCATTATATTTTTCTGAAAGACAATTAAATTTTACCCTCACTTGGTGTCTACAAAACCTTGATCAATTGTATAGCTCGGCTTCTATAAAATATGTATAAAGTCAAACAAAGAAAAATGTTCATGTAATTTTTGAATAAAATATGTTTTATCTCAGCAGATACCAAGGATTACCAAATTGTTGGAAATTTTATTTTACATCGAAATAGTGTATTTTAAGACCTATATATAAAAATCTTTATTAAAATAAAAATTATCCGCCCCTTTTTGGGGTTGTTAATACACGGAACAAATATAAACAAACTAGTATGTAGTACAATTTTGACACAGAAAATTTTGTTAGTTCTTATATAAATGGTTTCTAATTATTCCAGTAGAACCTTTTAAAGTCTCACGAATAATAATTTTTAAAATATGTTTGTCCAAATTAAATTTTTCCAAAATCCACAAAAAATTTTGTCAACGTTCCTCTTGAACCAATAAACAAACCAATAACTTCTAATTTTGTAATTTTGAAATGTTCTTTGAAATAGTCCGATGTGGGTTCATAAATTTTTTGTTTCTCTTCATTTACTGCCATGGCTTGGTTCTTGTCCACTTCAAACCTGATTGTAGGATCAAGCACTATGCCACAATTTTTTGATCTGTCAATTAGCAGAATGTCGACCCTTCTTGTGCTTCCAACACTGGACAGGCAGTGAACCTCTTCGTGTACTTCCCAGGCTGAGTACCGCTGTCTGAAGGAGTTTGCTATTATACTTCTTATTGTGTGGTGCCTCGTGTTACGCAGAAGTTCTCCAAACGGACAGAAGCCAAGGACATGAGCAAGGGTTTCAATCTCGCCACAGGCACGCCTGCAGCGGTTGTTGCCCTGACTTCTGCCGTGGAGAACACGTACAGGCACCACATTCGCTATCATTTTAATGCAGTCTCTCCATTCAGATTCAGACAAGCCTTCTTTATTTATAACACTTTTGTTCCCTGGGGTATATTCAGTGAAAAGTTCGACTCCTTTGCCTTTTTGTTTCAATCTTTTCCAGGTATCAAATTCTTTTTCTCTGAGATGGTTTCTAACTTTTTGTGCACTCAATTCACCCATGATCTCTTCTACTCTAATTTTTAAACAGACAGTCACTATTCTCTTAAATTTATCTTGATCTGTAAGGTATTCATTTTTAACTCTTTTAAGTATTTGAATAGAATTCAATTGTTGTATGTACGCTTCCCATTGAGCCTTAACTAAACCAAGTCCCTTGTACTTTTTTGGGCTATATAGCATACAATCTGGAGTATCTGTAGGCAAACTTAATATTTCTTTGACACTACTCTTAACCAATTTATCTAGGTCCGTCAAGAATAACATTGGTAGTTTATGGAGTGGAGCGTTTTGAAATGGGTAGATTAAGGTTGGCCATAAACATTGGTTGATTATGTTGAATTTCTGGCTTGACAAAAGTAATGTTGTTGATGTTAATTTTTCTAGTTCTGTTTTAAACTTTTTTATTATATTCTCATGATTAAAAACTATTCCTTGGGAAAAATTAACACCGAGATATTTTATAGTTTCTTCTTCATTTATACTTGCAATATTCGTATTTTCATCTATCACCACATTTCCTTTAACCAATTGACCTTTTTCAACAATGATGCATTGGCATTTCTTAGGTTTATATTTAATCCAATCATATTAAGTAAATTAATGGTCATTGTTGTAAGAGTAGAAGCACTGATCTTATTTTTTCCAATAATTACTAAGTCATCAGCGAATCCCATTACTGTTAGTTTATCTAAGTCATCTGAGAGCGCATAACCATATGATGATTGAACTTCTCTTTCACTTAGTTCATTTAGAATGAAATCAGTAGATAAATTGTATAAGGTAGGAGACAATGGTGCACCTTGAAGTAAACCTCTTTTAAAAGGAATTGGTTTAGTTTTAGCACCTCCTGCTTCAATGGTAGTTTTATTGTCAGTCTGGAGATTTGAAATCAATGTTTTGAGCTTTCTTGGAATATTGTAAGAGTCCAACGTCCTAATTAAATGGTCATGCCCAACACAATCATACGCTTTATTTATATCCAGGAAAACTAATGTGACGTCATCATGTTTAGTCTTAGCTTTTGTCAAGATGGAGTTGACTATTTCCACATTTACTTTAGTTCCTGGAGTTTTGGTAAAACCCCTCTGATTTTTTATGAAATGTACCAAATTTCTTAATTTCTTATCTAAAACTCTTTCAATGCTTCTGCGTAATACCGAGCATATAGATATTGGTCTCCAGTTCTTTGCGTCCTTAACATCACCTCCTTTGTAAATCAAAACTGTTCTTGCAAGTTTAAAACACTCAGGACCCATCCTTTTAACAGCATGATTGTACATATCTTTGACAATATCATGGACATTTTCTTACACTTTAACTCTCATAATTACTTTATCTACACCAGAAGTATCTATAGCTATAGATTTCATAGCAGTCATAACTTCTTCAGCAGTAATATTTATTTCTTCAATGTCTTCTTCGTCACGTACAGCTGATCCAGTACTTTCATAGTGATCTCTAACTGATGTATTTTGCTTAGCAAAACGGTCATAAAATTCTTTGTATATATCATTTGATGAGATTTTACAAGATACATCTCCTGATCCCATAACCATCCTGCATGCTTTTCGCCTTTGATTGTAATACAGATATTGTACTTTTCATACAAATATTTTTCTTGTCTCTTAGTTTTCTCTCTTTTGAGGCTTGCATTGGATTGCTTGAGCTTGTATACGTTTTATTATTCACACTAACTGATTTCCTCAAATTATAATATTTCATTGCTGGATGTTTTGGTCCTGGAAGATAATTTACAGCAGAAGCTAAAGACATCATTCATTTGTCGGTTTAACTCTTCAATATCATCTATCTCTGTTATTTTATTGAACTTATCTTCCCAATCACTTAAAGTCTTTTGGAAGTTGATAGATTTTGTTTTATCTTTAGGTTGTGGGTACTTTCTTGTTCAAGTAAGTCATCAGAGTACTTTTTAACTATTTTATCTCTATGGATTGTTGCGTGAGCTCGACTAATGTGAATATTTAGGCTTTTTACTAACTTTCCACAATAAGGGCACGTTTCTTCATTTCTACGAGGGGAGTTTTCGATGTTCTTAATACCAACTAGAGAATGTGCATTTTTTCTCACCTCATTCGGATTGATTTCATCTTTAGAGATAATCTTCTCATCAGCTTGGTTGTTTTGTATAACATAACTTCCTCCACTATCTGATAGTCTTAACTCAATTGTGTCTTTGATATGATGGGATTTAGAAACATGTATTCTCAATCCCCTGGTGTTGTTAAAAGATTTACCACAATGTGTACATTTTGAAGCATTTTCTCATAATCGTATTTTGGTAAACTTTGCCAGTGATCAGACACAGCACATTTTTGTTTGGAAAAAACAAAGTACTTCAAAATAGTGCTTTTACAGCTCAAAATATGCCGCAAACAGGGGTTTTTTAGATTTTTTTGGAGTTTTACTTTTTTTTATATAGAAGATTAAGTTTGATTCAAAATATTTTTATATGGGACCACCGGGGCGGTACCTTCTACAAAACAAAACAAACCGCGTTTAAAACGGTAGCTGTGTTCAAAAGTTATGCGTGTACAAACATTCAAGAAAAAAAAGTCCCAAGTCGAATTTTGTAACGTCCTCCTTGCGTAGGAAGTCGGTTTAAAGGTAGAGTTTTTCTTGTTTAATGAGGCGAAGTTAGGACTACAAGATCCTCTTTAGCACAGAGCCTACCTTTACCTAGCGTTACCATATAGACTTATTACAAATAAGCCTACTCATAACATTGTATAATTGTTAAAATATAATGTACATAAGGTATATCGTACATGTCATACTACGTATTACGTCTTATTATGATAAGGGTTATTTTAAATACATGCAGGGTGAGTTTTAAATTGTCCCCACCTTAACTTTTGAAAGTGGAAATATTTTAAAAACCTTCGGGGAATGTTTTTACTGGATCATGAAGTTTGTTTTGACACACTTCGTGTCACTCACTCCCCATCCAAAAACCGCCATGGGCCCGCCAAATTCCTTTGTGGCACCTCAAAACTAAGTAAATTTTAATCTCGATTTTAATAAAATTTCAAACGCAAAGAAATGTTGTTTATGTATACTCTAATGCCATTTAAATATTACAATAAATCAAGTTTGAAATGCCACATTTCTCATACAATTTGTTTATGACATTTTTCTTGAAACCTCTGAGGAAAACATCACAACTCTATTACATATATTTAGTAATTGGAAAGGAACAATAAAATACCAATCATAAAATAATTTGACTGTCCAATGTGTATCTTCAATATGTACTGCATGTAAAACTGTTATCACCAGCCATCCTTTGTCAGCATCATTCATCTAATATTACCATCAACCGTTCCCTAGAGCAAGCAGAATCATGTTTCAAGTAAAGCTTAAAATGTAGATGGATGCAGTTAGAGCGGAATGAGATAAGGCACGAAACCTGCAGTTGAAGAGCCTCTCTCTTTTAACTTATACCTCTTATCCGTCAGGTGTTAATTATCTCAGAGCATGGCATCTGTGGTTTTTCGTTCATAGTTCTGTTTACTTTAAATACTATAGAAAAAGATGATAAATAAAGGACTTCTCAGAAACCTTATCGATTTGCAATATTCGTTAATATCTCAATTTTTGTTTACATCCTTTCAACGGGAAAGTTTAGTTAAAGTATCAAACACCTGCTTTCAGAACATTCTTCAGGGTTCTTATGTAAATTTGGCCGGCGGTGTCATACCGTAATAAAGCTTTGAGCATGGCAACCGAGCTATAGTTAGCCTACTCAGCCTTTTAAAATACACCAGTTTATATTTTAAGGTTGTTTATAGTGTCGGAGGACTCTTAAGAATACAAATTAAGTAATGGTTTTAACTGGTAGTCAGGCCACTAAAAGCCAAATTATATCAACTATTTTAGTCACAAATACACATTGTTATTCTAGTTTTATTGTAATTCCTTTTTAGTTTATCTGAGATCCATTTGTTTTAAACGTGATTAGTTAACCGGTGAACGTAAAACTAAACGAAGAAGTACAATAGATAAGTACTGTACATACGAGTACAACGGGAATTATACCGCTTAAATAACAACCGGTATCAAAAGTATGCCATGTTCCTGAAATCCCATAACCGTTCCCACTGCCGTTTGAGTAATGAGTACTTCTATTACGGATTTGCCAATATGCTGCACATATTAATTGGAGCAGATTTTAAAAGAAATGCACATGCCTCTTATCCGTAATAGAACTATCATCATCCTTAACTATTGGAAGATTTGTGTTCGGAAATTTTTTACGTATAAATCTATCGACATCGCGAAGCCAGTCTTCGGCAAGATCAATTATTTATTCCTTAAAATGTAAAAAAAGCGGACATCGCTTTAGTTAAACGGAATTGTTCCGTTTATCCCTGCAAAAAAAAATGTGTTTAGCTTACGTTAGTGTAACTGGAGTACCTTTCAAGAATATATCGTATAATGTAGAACATTTGCAGTTTTATTTTGTGTGAACAGTTGTTTTGGGTGAGATTTGTCCTCAAACTACAAGTTGATGAAATAAGTGACGAATCTGCTAACTAAGTGATTATCACTGGGAAATTGCCCCAAGGACACTATCCTTTGGGGTTGCTTGAAGTAATAAATTATAACGACGGTTATACGTCGTTAAAACACGCTTTAAAATTGGTCAAATATTTCACTAATCATTTAACCACTACATATAAGTAGTTGTGATCCTTACTTGTACAGGGTTGTTGAAAAGTCCTCTTATTCTATTTTAAGTCCAAAATATTAAAACACGGATTTACTGCTTCAGATGATTTTATTCAAAATAATGCTAAACTATTTCATAAAATATAGACTAGTTGACTTAAATCTCATCAAAGCTTCCACTGTAAGATACTTGCGTGAGCTATTAGGGACATCCGTCCTGGCGCTTCCCAAATTGCTCGAAGTACGATTACAAAATCCTCATAGATTTTTATTATTTTAGAAGATTTCTTGACGTTAATCTGTACACTTGAATTTTGCCCATTCCAAGAAAAGGGGGGTGAATCAAGATTTCGCACAGTCCAACACTTAGAACCTCCTCGCCCTTAATATTTGTTTGGGAAACACTCAATTAGCCGAGCTCGTACGTCCTAACGAAAGAGTGCCGGGGCACCACTTACTCCACTACTATCAATGAGAATTATTTATTGTTTATGGTCAAGAAAAGGATTTCTGCCAATTTTAGGTCTCCATCACCGTTGAACCTTCGCAACCAAGTGCCAAATCTAATATATTTAAGCAATTTTTGCTCGCTTTCAATAAATCAGCCATTTTACAATCAATATCAATTAAAAATAGACTGTAAATCATGGTATTCAATACCATTTTAATGGCGGTTTTTGTTTTGTTATATATGAAATGGTCTAGCTACAAAAAGAAAAATATGGAGTTACCTTTCAATCACGCTGTTTATAACTAATTATTATAAAAAGTTGTACGAATCAAAGAATACATTTTTCCAAGAATATTGCTTATTATTGGTTTTACACATTAGTGATGCAGCGTTTTACACGTACCGGATATACTTTTATATGAATGATAATTGTATACATTTGAGTATCAAGCTAATCTAAGTTACTCGGTTTTAGATCACTTGAAAACGTAGTGTGATGTTCTAGTATGGATCGTAATTATAAATTTTGTTATGATTGTGTTTATTTATTTATTTTAAATTTACAAAATGCAATTTTACAGAATGTGTTTTCCAATTACAAAATTGCACTAAAACAATAACACTTTGGAGAATACACTATTAGAGTCCAATACAGCAGTTCTTAATACACGTATGTATATGACACCAAGTTGCCAACAAACTAACAATTATACATAAGCCATAAAGCAAGACTTTAACAAATGTAACAAACACAACAAAAATGGTTACCATAACAAAATACAAAACAAAACATGGTAATATTCAAATGGCTAAATAATTTATTGAACTTCATTAAATTTTACAAATTCACTGAAGGACAAGCTTATGTATAAAGCCCTTCTCAAATTATGGGAAACCTAATTATATTTGTAATTTTAAAGTTTAAAACATGTTTTATATTTTATTTCTAAAAACAATGTTACTAGCTTGTGAGTAAAATAGGTAATTTAAAAAAGTCCCCCAATTTAGCGAGTGATTACCTGTTTATTTTCCGGTTAGTTCAAAGTATTTAAATATAAGTGTAAATAATGAACCAAGCGCTCGCAGACGCTCGGCGCACTCACACAGAAGAGATTTTCTATCCCCTGTACACACACTACACAGTGCACGGCCTAATCTCTGGCCAATCCTAGAGCGGGGACTCAGTGCTCCTGTAGCAACGTGAGTGGGGCTATGACGGCTTCAGGTAAATTGAATTCTGTAAATAAAAGACACACAACTTCAATAGTTGAATGAAACTACTTACATTATTAAATATACGAGTATCTATTTCATTAGATTTACTGTACCACAAATAAATAGCAAAACAGTACAAAGGGTACTCAAGTGAAGCTGTGATCAGCTAAGTTCATTACTCTAACAGCATCCTGCACTCAACCTCATCAGCACAAGTTGTCCATTATTCTCTCTACCCTTATTTTATAAAATAATTATATCCTTCTAGTAGTATATGTATCACAGCATTACGAATGTAACGAAAGGTCATTTGAATAGTACAATATGACCGCTATTGTCTGTTGAACTTAGTTAATTTAAAACCCAATCAGTATTGCCAACGGGTTTTCTTTTGAACAAGTTTTTGTGTGTTTAGGTAAATCGTTTCTCGTCAGTATGGATAAGTTTACTGTTAATGTTACTGTAAAAGGAAAGACATCTTGATGAAAATAAGATAATTGACTATTATGTGTTTTCCCATACAACACTCAAAGTTAGATGTAAAGTTGACTTATCATGCAATCATAATATGAGTAGTCATATCAATTGGCCAAACTTGATGTGCTTCACGTTGTGTTTAAAAGGCCTGAGGCTAATACACTTAATGAATGGAATATTTGATATAATAATTATAATAATATTATAATATTTTCCAATGAGACTGAGCTTCATCAACTACAAAATTAATACTGTGTAATTTCCATGAATAAAAACGGTTGGAAAATAAAGGGTTTACGAGTCATTAGCTGCCTGTCATCAGTTTGGACATGTCCTCGGTAAAAATTAGTTAGATGAGGCAGAAAACCTTAATGAAAGGATAAGGATTAAATGTTGTTCGTATATCAATATTATCAAAGATACAATAGTAATGTCACAGTATACAAATTAACCAACTACAAAGCGTTTGATAAAAATGCAAATATAAAGGAGACGTGTTAACAAACTATCGAGGTATCAGCAGCAGTTCTCACCATATGGTATGTATGTGGAAGGTAGTTAGTTGCCTGTATCCAAGGATGCTTAGACATTGCCTGTAAGGGTACCCAAGAATTGTCAGTAATGACGGAAATTAGCATTACACTCTTACATATCCTCCTCACTGCTAGTAGATTCACCTCTACACACTTTTCGTCTAGTATTTATTATTTTTAATTAAACAAATTTGAAAGAGGTAGTAATTTGTGTTGTTGTAAATATATGTGATATACTCGTATATATTATGGGAAGTGTATTTTGAAAGTTGCAGTTTTTCTTAAAGCGTTCAATCAAACCATCTACAGTGGCCCTATGAAACGATTACAAAATATACACTCTTAGTATAGTCTACCATACTACGAGTACATGCGAATTGATAAACTAACACCTTAAGGTGCTGATCACAAACTATGGTCTGAATTTAGAAGCACAGGGGCGAATTAAACACTTTTCCAACTAGAGGTACCCCACAAATTTACTGTCCTTTCGCTATCTAAACGTTATCTGTTTTAAAAATCTCTTTCCTATGCTATACATTTTCCCATGTTTTATGATTAGTATAATAAACACAAAAAGAAGAAACTAATTTGCAAACAATAACCAATATTTAAATATTTTATATTTTAGAAACAAAAAATAAACACAATTATTGACTGCAAATCAACAATGCAAGTTTTTCATGCATCGTGCTTCCATATTGCTGCAGGTCATCTTAAACCAATCATGTTTCATTATTTGGCTAGTCGCTCCTTAATGGCTCACCCTCAATTCTTGTTACATACATATTACAAAAGTTCACATCCGTCATTGGTTGTTGCTCACTTCTTAACAATCATAGGCCTATTTCATTATATTTTGGCCAGTTAATAACATGCTCAAAAATCGGTTTATATGCCTTGTCTCCCTATCACCTTGTCGTGGTTGGACGTACTTTCTAAAGAGTCCGGTTTTCGTAAGTTGGGGCCAGGGCAGTAGCAGGAATGCCCAGTAAATATTTTTTGTAATAAGTGTAAGTGCTCAAAATGTCATGCGCGGAAAAAGATAGGGAGGATTTATAAGCGGCAAGTGCAACATTTATGATTAAAATATATTTACAAGAAACTGTTCGACTAAAATGTTGGTCAAAGATAATTTACGAAAGAAGAAGAGTATCGTGATCTGATGAAAGAAAAAGAGGACATTTTAAGGGCGAAGCAATATTGGCGAACGAAAGCTAATTTTCATGCAACGCAAATCTAATTGCAACTTCGTAGTAAAGCTAGTAATATGCAAAAAAAAATCACCCCATTGTTAGATGGTAAGTCTGAGTAACAAAACTGCTGTCAAAGATAACTAATGTTCATGTTATCAAAAGCCCAATATCGGGGTAAACCTTTGATCATTTATTGGAAACTGGTAGTTTACGATACGCTGATTAAACAATAAATAATCCTCAACAGACGAGAATCAAGCTCTATTTCAAGGTTTTACGTAATTTTGACCTTTCATTTTAATAATACCATTACAATTCTTAAAAGTATACCTCGTTATAGTACAACAGTTTAATATTTATACATCACCAAATCTGTCGTAATTGAACTCTTCATATCGTCAATATCGTCCAACTGTACGTGTTTAATTCATGACCCTCTCGTTACCCATAACCACCCTGAGCATCAAACTCAAGCAAAAATAATGTTATATTTTAATTGTATGTAATATGTAACTTTATTTAATGTTATACTTGCTGAATGCGTTTGCGGCCTCTGGAGCTGCTGGGAGCTCCGGGAGTCGTGTGCCTCTGGAACTGTCTGCGCCCCAACTGCTGAGTCTCCGTATTATGTAGGAACAAATAAATGTTATTGCAATCGACAATATTGTCAAGTTAATTTCCTAAAATTTTACATTCACTCTCCATCGAAATCTCATTCAGACATACAATATTACATTCACGCCAATCCTCATGCATTCGAATTTTCCCACTACTACTTCTTGTGCCGGTCTGTTGATTATGGGGTCTCCCAGCTGTATGCCATAAACTCGTCTGTGCTGTAGAAGGTCTTTGAAATCAATTCAGCTTTCAGACGAGTTTTAAACGCCTTGGGCGTCACTGCATTTTGACGGAATTTGGAAGTTTGTTGACGAAGCGAACTCCTGCCTGAGATGGCAACGTTCATAAACTACCGTCCTGTCTCCCAGTTCGGTAGTTGTTCCTGCCTTTAGTATCATAAGAGTGTACGTCAATACCTCTTATGGGCTCGCATTTTGTTTTGAAAAAATTGCCGTCTCTAAAATGTAGAGGCTGGAAGTGTCAACACTTTGAGATTTTTAACGCTGTTCTGCACGACTCTCCCCACTTAAGTTTTGCAATGATTCTGATGGCCTGTTTTTTTTCTGTCTACGCCAACGGCATTTTATTAGAGACTTAACTTAGGGTTTGTGGGCATCACAAAACGCTTTTAGAGAAAGCGGTCCAAACCCATGTGCCTGCCGGGAATCGAACCCGCGACCTTGCGCTTTGCAAGCCGTGACTCTACCCACTGAGCCACGGACGGCAAGGAAGGATGAACAAACGTGAAATAAATGTTTGCACATCCTCCCCACGAAACCACCTCCGTAGGATAGGTGTGGGTATTAGACCGTAATATGCCGTCATCAGTATCTGAATATAGTATTTGGACAACTGTCTCAGAACATAAATGCCTGAAGACACTTTTGAGCAGACGTGGTCTACGTGGCAATCCCAAGTCAACCCTCGATCGAGGTGTATACCAAGGAATTTAGACGCGTAGACCTCCTCAATCTCAGTGTCGTCCAGCATGGCCGTTGAACTGTGATTTGAGTTTGTTTGTTTCAATGAAAAATGAATGAAATTTGATTTCGTTGAGTTTGTTTTGAGATTGAGTTCATTGAAATGTTGAATTGAACGGTTGAGTTCGGTAAACGTTACCATCTCAAGTTCTGCTTTTGATTTGGCATTAAAACAGAGAGTCGTGTCATCTGCATACTGGACCATTTGTCCAAAGTGTAGCGATGAGTGAACATTGTTGACATACAGATGGAAGAGTAAGGGACTGAGAATGGAGCCCTGAGGGACTTATAATCCACCACTCGCCTCTCCGAATGCATATCTGAAATTTGGACAAATTGTTTTCTATCACTAAGATACGATTTGAGAGTTGAGTGGCACTCCTCGTATCCCGTGAGACTCGATGTTTGAATCAAGATTCCGTGGTCAACACAGTCGAAAGCTTTTGACAGGTCAAAAAACACTGAGCGTTTCTCTTGACCTTCTATCCCGTCTACTATCATTTCCGTCAGGTGCACGACTGCATCTATATTGACTTTCCAGTCGAAACCGAACTGGATTGTGATAGCAGATTGTGTCGATCCAAAAATTGTGTAACTCGAACGAGAAATATTTTTCAAAGATTTTGCTAAAGACTGGCAAAATCGATATTGGGCGGTAATTTTGAATGGAGTTGGGGTCGCCTTTTTTAAAATTGGGATACTCTTTCTGTTTTGAGGGAAGAGGAAAGGTTACAGAGTGAAAATAGATGTTAATTAAGTGTTCAAGTGGTCTCAATAAATGTGTTGAGCATTGCTTGAGTAGCCACGTTGACACATGATTCACGTCGTTTGATTTTTTCTTGAAAGTCTCTTATCACCCTAGCGAGAGCCCCTTCCTTTACGAGAGCACTATCACCCTTCCCTAGAGCCAAGGAAGTTGCTGGGCTCTGTCCTAGAACTTGGGGCATTGGCTGACTCTGACGGAGAACTTAGCCCTTGGTCAGATCCTACTGAGGCGAAGATTTGTTGAACTCGTCCGCAACCCGCAAGGAGTTGTTGACTCGCTCATTCCCTATGTAACTCAATTTGTTTGTCAGTTTGTGTTTTTTACTGTTTATTATGACCCATGCTTTTTTGCGATGTTTTTGGACGTGAGTAAAGATTTGGTGACATCATGCTTTGGCAGCTCTGATCACCTTCCTATAGATTCGTTTATAATTTTGAAAAATAATTTGAATTCCACGTTTGTTGTGTGCTTGATGATTTCGGAGAAAATAACAACTTGTCTCTCGAAACCAGAATACCTTTGTTATCCATTTGCACTTACTGTTCAGCCTTTTGATTTAGTCTTTTGAGGGGCAGCTCACGTTTAGTGGAAATTGAAATGGTCCTCGAACGCTTTGAATTGCGATTCAACTGATCACAAATTTAGAAACTCCCATCTTTCTTGGAAAGTTGAGAGTATAAAGTCGCGATGTTTGTGGGCCTCGCTCTAATTGTCTTTGACTAATTGATCCCGTATCGGTTCGTGACCACTTATGGTGACCTGTTGTCCATAGTGGTCCGAAATCGCTGTGTTGACCACGGAAACCCTGAAATCAGACAGATTTGTGACGACGTTGTCGATCGCTGTTGCTGATGTGGTGGTGACACGCGTGGGCGTGTCCACTGACCAGACCAGGCCAAATGAACCCAGCAAATCAGGGAATCGTTTAGTGATGGGGAGTTATTATCGAGCACGTTTATGTTGAAATCCCCTTAAGAGGAAAGGTGTGTTTTTCCTCTCACATCAATCTAAAGGTGTTCGAATTTTGAAAAAAATTATCTGCGTTGCCGCTTGGGAGACCTTTAGCTCCGATGATTTGCATTGGGATTTTGTTTGTTTGAATGCTGCGCAGTATGAGAAAAAAGGTAGACGCATAGGGTTGCAGTATAAAAAACAACGCATTCGCAGTTTTAGTGTTACTGTAAACGTTAAACTCTCGATTTTTTTAGATTTTTGTCTGTTTGAGAAAACTTACTTCAAAAATCTTTTTTTAACTCAGAAAACTATAATTAAAATTAAAATATCAAATGGTTGGCTCCAATTCAGCTCGGATAATCTTTTTGGGGCCATGAGAGATCATTTTTGATATAGTAAACTATCCAAAGCCAATAAAAGAAGCGTGTACAATAGCGACAAAAGTCACTATTGTTTACACAGTTGTTCGAAGCCTGATAGTCACTTACGCCTTTAGAATTAATTAATTAGTCGGACCAAAATCTTTTTACGCCTATTATGAACCTCAATTTTAGAGTACACAAAATAAAATGTCAACTAGACTGGCAGAAATAAACTAAAAAGTAAATAAAAACACACGGAAATCCACCTAACTGCGGCACACGCAGACTAAGCGCCTTGGGACACATGTCGAAAGCCAATTACACGTTGGTTTCATTTACATGAACAACCACTGTTAGACGCGTCCTGTGTAATATCTGTAACAGTGTAACACCTTTACACGTTTAGTTACCATATTGTTATGTATGTTGTAACGTATTGTAATGTACTATGTAAAGAGACGTTATAAAACTTGAATTGTTGTTCAATTGTTCAAAGATGTAAATTAGCTGCCTTATTTTAATGTTCAATAACTAAAAGATCATTACACAATTAATTTATCTAAAAGAGTCATGTTTATATTTTTAGAAAAGTACGTAAGTGCGTAAAAGTATGTACATTTGAAACAGTTAGTTTGTACAGTGGTCTTTTATTGGGATTTTAGGTACAGTTCGTTTTTTCTTAAGTCGGTGCCGTTTTCATGCTGAGCAATAAACGGTTTATCAAAGATCAGCACTTCAACGTAGCTATAGTTAACGGACATCTTAAACATTTCAGATATAGCTTTTTCTTAATCCATAAAACAAAATTAACAAAACGAAATTTAAACAGTGATTTATTATGACCAGACAGCCTCACCGTCCCCCCTCCTTAAGTGCTAAATTAAGAGGAAAACCCCTGGCATTGAATCTAAAAAGTGTTAGAAAAACGCCTTTAGCTTCGGTTTTGAAATCTATATTTATAAAAGGATTTGTCCTGACTGACTCACTCAATCACTCATCATCGCCGAGCCAAAACTACAAGGTCTAAAGAGTTGAACCTTTGCACACCTGTTTGTGGTAGACCAAAACCACCCAATAAGAAACGGTTTTGTAAAATTTTGGTTTCAAGGGTGGTTTTTGAGGGGGTGAAATTAAGCAAAAAGTGGGTCGTGTACGTCTTTACTATTTGACCGCTAGCGCCTAAGCGAGTTATTAGATCTTCAATCTGATGAAATCGCTTGTGTGGCGTGAAATGATCTTTAAGTTTTAGTTTAAGCATTTTTTCTATCTCTCTAAGTTTACGAGTTATTGAGCAAATTAAAAAAACTGGTCACTTGGCCCAGTTTCCCCCGCGCCCCACCCCACCAAATTGACCCGCTCTTTTATCCAGTTGCTGCCTCTGTGTAGGTAAATTTTCAGATAACGATGAACTTTTAATCTACTATTTAGACCTTACAGAATACTGTATTTATTCAACGTTTATTCAGACTAAGATACTTACCTGTACTTACAATACTGCAACTGTACTGTACATCATTACGGTAAATACGGTAAACCTGAGAACACATGATTTTCAGAGCGTTGTCCTGTAAATGCTGCATCGTAAAACAAAACAATATTTTACTGTGCAACACTTAATTGTCTCAACTCTCAACACATTCCACTAATTAACGTAATTTTATCAAACGCTTTAAATTTTTATTAAACACGTTCAAACGTTTCATCCGGAGCTTAATAGTTTTTTTTCACATTTTTATTTGTGAGAGTCACAGACAAGACAGTGCAACAATTTTAATAGTCAGCAATTCTAGGAAATATTTTAGCAGTGTATTTGTATGAGAGACAATTCTACGCGAAGCTACATCAAGAAACGGTTCTCTGAATAAAGTCTAACTGTGGCAACTGGAGAGCAATTTGTTTGTATAGGAGGAACATCAAAAGGCAATTAGGTTTTGCTGACCTTTGCGTTATGACGCAATAAAATATAGAACTTTTAGCATTTAGTTTAGCTACTCACGTGTGTCCACACAATTGAAATACACTACTAGCATTTCATAGTATACTCACACTCTGACAAACACATTATGCTGAACTGATATTTTGAGCAGTTATATTTACGTTTGTACTTTAGATTTAAACTTGTGCATATATTATCGTAAAGAACGAAACATAGCCTCTTACTTCCTTGTAAGAGCTATATTTAGTAAAAGGAATATGCCGTATTGTCACGAAGTACCACTGATTAGTTATGAGTTTTTCTTTTGAAATAATTATAACAGTAGTTAGACTAAATTAAAACGTGTTTAAATAACCGCAATGTATTATAACATGCAAAATAAATTAAATATAGTAAATTACCTATTAAGAATCAATAAACCACAAAAAATTTCATGCAATGTCAATTTTACATGAAAATATAATTATTGAAATAAATTGATACTTCAAATATCCATAATTACTTTAGAAAATAAATATGGAACTTCACCCTTGCCTCGATATTAAACAATAATATATCAGAATCTATTCAGATATGCAATATAATGAAATATGTAACCTGTAAGTTAGTAACTTCAATATTCAATTGCAAATTCATGTTATGCTAATGGTAAAACTACCATTCATGATAAATACCTGCCTCGTGCATAAAATCGACGGCAACAACCAATTCGATAATTTATTTACTAGTTTGTGTTTTATTATTTCATCAGTGCGTTATTTCACTGTCGAACTTATGATTTCGATTAAAACTGCGATATAACAACCAAGGTAGGAAAGGAAATAGCTATTTCCTTTACAGCTAAGCTGACCCAACATTAAGACAGAGGTGGAATGAGCAAGTTAGTGGTTTGCTACGTGTCACATCCGGTGGTAAATTCTTTCAAACTAAAGGAAACTCCTCTGTGCTTTGTTCCCCAAAGTATGAAGCGCTGATTTAATGTGCGATACCGGATGTTGGACAAGTATAAGGACCTATTAAATTATATATTTCTTCACCACAAGGTCCTAAGCTCCTCAAAACATAATAAAATGTTATTACATGTTTTGTTATTATGATGTAAACATTGCTATGACCTGAGCAGTCTGATTTATGGCCCAACAGGCCCAGCAGACAACAAGTAGCTCAGTTTCAGCCAATCAGTGACTGAAGATGGTACTTCACAGCGAGACTGAAATATTACACCCTAATTATTATGATGTTTTGACGCGGTGCGAACCGGAAGAACTAGATTATAGTTGTGACACCGGCCGCGAAAGCCCAAGAGTTAAAGTCTGATTTATATTGTTTTGAAGAATCAGGCGTTACACTGATTTACTATAAGCCAATGTTTAACTTCAAAACAGCCTAAACAAACTCGTTGAAACAGCTGATGCCCATGCCAAAAATATCAACAAAACAGCCTTTATTTACCTGGGGTTTTAAGTGGACTTTAGCGCGCCAATAAATATTTTGTCTAAAGCAAAAGTGTATTAGTAGCAGAGCTATTAATAAAGCTAGACATAAGTGGGTAAAGTGGTAGCCATGTCTTTAATCTTTCAATGTCAGCTGTTCAGCAATGTATAGTGAACACGCTGGTTTGGTAGCTTTAGAGTGTAGCATGATTAGATTACGTGGTTCGAATATGAATTGTAACAAACCTATCGACTTTACCTTCGTTTGTAGGCAAGGGTAAGGAAATTGTTATGTCTGAATACTTACTTAATAATTTGGTCTTACCGACAGTGTACAATCATGATAGTTGTTATTAAAAACTTTAACAATAGCATCTACTCCACCAAAGTGGTACGTTTAAAAAAAAACTATAAGTTGCCATTAATATAATGCGACTTTGTGCGTTGACACAAAACGTAATTTTGTAAAGTGGTTTGAAACAATGTCAATATTGATGGAAAACAAGAGCTTACTGAAGATAATAGACATTAACACACGCCAACCTTAGTGTGAAGCCGAAACCACACTCACCTCAACCCACAGATGTTTCACAGCTGTACCAGGCCTGGCTTTATTACTTCCATTGATGTTTCTTTAAACATATACATTAAAATTCGAATTACGAGTTTTAAATGCTATTTTAAACATGAAAAGCTATTAAAATCCGTAGTTTTAAGATAAGGCTCTCGAGTTGGCTCTTAAGTTAAGGCTATTGACAAAGAAAACGTTTGAGATCCAAAGAATTCTTCAGAGAATGACGTCCTTACTTTGTAAACGCGCAAAGTGCTTTCAAAGAAGTCCTTCCCTGTGCATTTAAAATGAGTTTTTTCAGTTGGACCTTAGTGTTAGTTTAATGGTTTCCGAAATAAGCCAAATAACACAAAAAGAATAAATTAACATTAGAAAGCACCCTTATTGTCAAATAAAATGAACTAAATTTAAAATAGAAACATATGCAATAACTTAAAAAAAAACCTGTAGGTTCTAGCACTCAATATCACTAATAACGCCAAATAACTTAATTTTATCCTCGACTAAAGACAAAGTTTATGAACCCGATTTGACTTTTTTTAAATTTACCTTGGAAATTGATACCATCAAACAAGAGTCCATCGTTTGCATCAAAGTCGTTAACTATCGTCCTACCGAAGCTTGCGTAAGTAGAGGGGCTTGGTATCGGGTGGTCTCAGCTAGACTTTGAATTTAATAAATGCCAGGATTGGCAATTACAGCTATTGCATTCCGTGTAATGTGTGTAAATCCATTTCCATTAACCTACAACAGAAAGTACATAACAATACAAACTCAGTACCAGTTTAAAAGTAGACAGTGAGAAATCAATCTGTTTTGCATTACATCAGATTAACCACTACTATCAGTTCACACAAAGGCAGTGCGCTTGGTTTGGTTTACGTGATGTTTGATTGACAATTACCCGTTATTTGATATGGTTTGCATCCAATGATGGATGTTGATACGACATGGTATCAATTTTTAAAACAATATTCATAAACTAGTAATGGTTTATCGTCAACATTAACATTATGTACTTGATACCTACACATACTTATACTCGTACTTTTAGTATGTCAAGTATAACATATGAAGTTTTATTAAAACAAGTTTTAGATTAATAAGTTTAGGTTAATTTTAATTGGGCAAACAAAATATTCATTTCAAATAATTACGCGGAAGTATAGAAAACCGCGTGGTTAAATAGTATAAGAAACAGTATAATACAGTCGACAAGGATTTGTTTAGGTTGTATAGCACGTTCTTAAGTTTATCGTCCTTTCGATTATGACGAACTCACTTTTTAGATGGTTTGCAAGATAGCAGAAGTAAGATATAATTTATAGCATGATAAGTCTTGCTATAATAAACACACCACCGCACCATGGTTGTTTAATTATTAAGGTTCAGTCATCTTGCAAAGTTGCCTAAAAGCGTTATGAAGCATGTAGCTGAATTGTTCAGCTAAGTTAAGGCCAATATATCTCTCCCCCGTATGAAATTCCACTGGCACATTGTTGACGAAACTTATCGCCAAAGTTGTGGTTGGACAAAAACATGACCATATCTGTTGTAATTCTGGGCTAAAACATTGCTTTAACTCTCTGTCTCGTATTGTTATTCTGCTAAAATGATTTTATTTATAACTATTTTTTAAATGTGTTCAACTTGTAGTATTATACAAGACACTGTGTACCTTTACTTAAGGACTACTCAAAGTTGATTTTTTGTAGTAGAGCACTTAAAGGAAAATATACGTAGATCGCAAAGTTTGAGCACTTATCAAACTCATCTTTTACTTGATTTGTTTAGTGTCTCATAACTCAAACACGTCCTCTACATATAATTCTTAAGTAAAGAAAGGAAATATCTCGCAAGGAAATATTTCTGAAATAAAACACAAAAGCGGTCTGAAAGGAAGACACATACTTAAAACGTTCCGTTCTCTAAGATTCAGTGAGCGGTAATGGTCACTTCTCTGTCCAGGAACCAAGGTAATTTCCTGCTTTAACAAGAGTTTTATTCCAGAGCCAACAACAGTTAAGTTTATGTTTCCCAGTAACTGACACAGCTTTTAGACACTTCCTACACGGATCTTGTGTGATCTAAATCTTCTCACTGGTTAGATATGTTACTTACTACCTTACAAGAGGGAAGAGCAATAAATTCTTTGTTACAGTCATGGCTTTGAAATAATGACTCAAAGTGCCATTTTTAATAAATATTCCGCGGCAGGCCACCCGATGCGTCGCCCGTGAACCGCGAGTGCACAAGTGCCGTGGACCATGTAAATATTTCTAATTAGGTTTCTTAGTTTTAATAGTGTTTAGTTTTATATCAGTGTAAATAGTGACTTAGTGTGTCTACTGATGATGCAGCGCGAAACACGTGTTTAGACAACAACCACCGTAGGATCTACAGGCACCTCAACCAAGGTAACTGTAATGACTTAAAGGTTTTGATGTGAATACGTAAGATACGATAGATACGACAGATGTTAATCCTATAATCAAGCTCTGCCATACGTTGATAAGATTGTCTTGATCGATTTTTTCGATGGCATTGGTAATCCGTTACAGGATCTCATATATTCTAACGGTTAATTGTAGTGTGTACAATCAAGAAAAAACCACATAGTGTGATATCTGGAGATCTTGGAGGCTAGCTCAGAGGTACGATATCGTTCGGACTACCACTATCAATCAATCTCTCGGGCAGCATATTATTAAGTTTAGCCTTAACATTTCAGAGGTAATGTTGAGGTGGAGAATTCAATTGCAGGAAAAGATGTAGAATCTTGTTTTATGCGTAAAATAAGCCATTTTGTCTCTATGTCCAAAAATTGATTCCATAGGCCGTTTTTCAACCAAGGAAAAAGGCCCATACACTCTGTAATTATTTGTAAGTGACAGCACAAAACACATCACAACACAGCAAAAACACTTTAGGAAGGATAATTAAGCACGTGCTTACTGTACATATCTATTAATATGTTTAGGAAGCTTTGCGAGTTTTTATGTTGAATGGTACCTACAAAAATAGTCATAAACCAAATTAACTTAGTTATATTTATAATAAAAACGAAATAATTGTAATTAATAACCCAGTATATGTACAGTATATCGATAGTGTCACTAGTATCGAAGTCACGAGTTTGAAACACACACGTGCGAACTAAGACTCAAAAGTGAGGTTGCGCGTGACCCGAGTATAAATCATCAACAAGACAAACACTTTGTTGTTGGCACAATGTCTTTACTCTGTCTTGCGTTTATTGCGCGTTATTACGACTTCTTTTACGCATTGCGTTTATATCATTCATATATTTTCATCTCAGATCTTTTACATTGTTACAACGCTTTATATTTTGACTACAGTTTATTTTTGAGATTTTAGAGGCAAACGCTTCGGTGGTGAGACATTACAGATGTGGAAAGCGTTATGGAAGCAGCACTATAAATCTTGCTTTTATGTAACGTGACGCTACCATAAAGTTCTTTAAATTTATTCAGATGTTTGTTAGAAAAGCAAATTCAAAGAGGGAAGGTAAAAGTAAAAATAACTAATCTGTTGTTACTGGTCATTTATCATTGAATCTTACACTTAAGATTGATTAAAAGTAAAACATTTAATCATTTGGTTTTATTATTTT
>CM032059.1:44180031-44264885 GCA_018831715.1 Matsumurasca onukii | reverse complement strand
GTTATCCGCAGAGTGAAAATCAGATTTCTAAAATGTAGAGATGTGAGAGCTCACACTTGGTTACATCTTATCAATACCAGCCTTCAGGCTCACGTGAAACATGTTATCTTCTTCCGGGAAAATATATCAGTTTAGAAAATAGCATGAACCAAGGTGTAGTTCTACTTGGGGATGTCCTAGTATGATAGGTCTAGCAATATAAAAGGGTCCAATAATAGTTTGGTTTCTTGGTGGTTAAGCCACAGGGGCCTGACACAGTCTTGTGGAAGATCCTGCGAAAAACGTAAAGTGGAAAGTTTTGACATTAAAAATAAATTGATAAAATATATAATATACTAGCTGAGAGTACCCGCGCTTCGCCTCAGGCTTTCCTATCATTGCTGTGTGTCTATTTTAATAAAACTACAAATTCAAAGTAAAAATGATTCCTACATACTTTGAAAACTCATTGGTTGCCTGTTACTTACCATCTTCTCTAATAAGTGTTGGCTACTTTGTGAGATTCATAGTTACTCCGCCGTTCCGGCCGTTTTTAGGCCTTTTGCAATTTATTTTGAGGTCGTTATATTGACATCAAATGTAGCTAACGACACATTGTGTGATTAGCTTAACCCTTAAACCAAGTTTCACCGCCAGAATTTCATACGATTTTTACTTATAAGCGGTCCAAAATGCCTAAAAACATTTTCAGAGTCCACTTTGGTCCCTTGCTATTTATTTTATGGATGTTGTATGTATATAATATATAGCTAAAGTCACACTGAGTAATGGGGCGAAGTTTCACCGCCATAGCTTCAGCCGATTTTGAGGTATAATCAGTCCCATATGCCTTTTAAAACGTTACAGACAGACGGACGGACAGGATTTTTTTAGTCAGTCTCGCCACCGCGGCCACGTGAGTGAAGAGGTTGCTAATTCGCCGGACACACCGCAGAGAGTGCCTGTGGGAAAAACCTTTCAGAGCCCAATTTGGATAGGCTAGAGTTCCAAAATGGCTTAAATGTTTTTACATACTTACAGACAGGAATTTTCTTAACGTCAGTTTTAGCACTTTACAAAGTGCAAGAGAACTTAATAACCATTTCAATGTACAGACAAACTGAAACCAAATAAGTGTTTATCGATGTTTGACTACCTCGTGAGAGTCGTAGTAATCCCGTCATTCCGACGTTTTCAGAGCAATGTTTGGTTACTCGCCATTTATTTTGTGAATGTTATATGGATACAAAATATTGCTAAAGACACACTCCGTAGTGGGTTAACCCCTTAAACGAAGTTTCACTACCATATCTTCAGCCGATTTTCAATTTTAAGCTGTCAAATATGCCGTAAAACATGTTCAGTGCCTACTTTGGTCCCTCACCATTTATTTTGTGGTTGTTGTATGGATATAAAATACAATAAAATGCAAATATGTGGTTCGGTGGTATTTGCGTGATTGAGGAACAGACAGACACACACCATCTCATTTTTATATATTAGTAAGGATAAGTGTTGGCTACCTTGTGAGAGTCATGGTAACTCTCGCCAATGACGACCATCTTGATAATAATTATATTATTGAACATGTTAATAGCCTATGTGTTGGCCAGGTACTACATTCCAAAATTTCAATGAAATTGGTTCGGTATTTTGCGTGATTGAGAACAGACAGACACACAGACACACACCATCTCATTTTTATATATTAGTAAAGATAAGTGTTGGCTACCTTGTGAGAGTCATAGTAACTCCCGCCAATGACCATCTTGATAATAATTATTTTATTGAACATGTTAATAGCCTATGTGTTGGCCAGGTATATAGCTACATTCCTGTAAAATTTCAATGAAATTGGTTCGGTGGTTTTGCATGATTGAGGAACAGACAGACACAGACACACCATCTCATTTTTATATATTATTAGTAAGGAAGGATAAGTGTGGGCTACCTTGTGAGAGTCATAGTTACTCCGCCAATGACGGCCATCTTGTAATAATTATATTACTGAACATGTTAAATATGTGTTGGCCAGGTATATAAGCTACATTCCTGTAAAATTTCAATGAAATTGGTTCGGTGGTATTTGCGTGATTGAGGAACAGACACACAGACACACACCATCTCATTTTTATATATTAGTAAAGATAAGTGTGGGCTACCTTGGAGAGTCATAGTAACTCCGCCAATGACCGCCATCTTGATAATAATTATTTTATTGAACATGTTAATAGCCTATGTGTTGGCCAGGTATATAAGCTACATTCCTGTAAAATTTCAATGAAATTGATTCGGTGGTATTTGCGTGATTGAGGAACAGACAGACACACCATCTCATTTTTATATATTAGTAAAATAAGTGTTGGCTACCTTGTGAGAGTCATAGTAACTCCCGCCAATGATTGCCATCTTGATAATAATTATTTTATTGAACATGTTAATAGCCTATGTGTTGGCCAGGTATATAAGCTACATTCCTGTAAAATTTCAATGAAATTGGTTCGGTGGTATTTGCGTGATTGAGGAACAGACAGACACAGACACACACCATCTCATTTTTATATATTAGTAAAGAAAGTGTTGGCTACCTTGTGAGGTCATAGTATCTCCCGCCAATGACCGCCATCTTGATAATAATTATTTTATTGAACATGTTAATAGCCTATGTGTTGGCCAGGTATATAAGCTACATTCCTGTAAAATTTCAATGAAATTGGTTCGGTGGTATTTGCATGATTGAGGAACAGACAGACACACAGACACACCATCTCATTTTTATATATTAGTAAGGAAGGATAAGTGTTGGCTACCTTGTGAGAGTCATAGTAACTCCCGCCAATGACCGCCATCTTGATAATAATTATATTATTGAACATGTTAATAGCCTATGTGTTGGCCAGGTATATAAGCTACATTCCTGTAAAATTTCAATGAAATTGGTTCGGTGGTATTTGCGTGATTGAGGAACAGACAGACACACAGACACACACCATCTCATTTTTATATATTAGTAAGGATAAGTGTTGGCTACCTTGTGAGAGTCATAGTAACTCCCGCCAATGACCGCCATCTTGATAATAATTATATTATTGAACATGTTAATAGCCTATGTGTTGGCCAGGTATATAAGCTACATTCCTGTAAAATTTCAATGAAATTGGTTCGGTGGTATTTGCGTGATTGAGGAACAGACAGACACACACCATCTCATTTTTATATATTAGTAAAAATAAGTGTTGGCTACCTTGTGAGAGTCATAGTAACTCCCGCCAATGATTGCCATCTTGATAATAATTATTTTATTGAACATGTTAATAGCCTATGTGTTGGCCAGGTATATAAGCTACATTCCTGTAAAATTTCAATGAAATTGGTTCGGTGGTATTTGCGTGATTGAGGAACAGACAGACACAGACACACACCATCTCATTATATATTAGTAAAGATAAGTGTTGGCTACCTTGTGAGAGTCATAGTAATTCCCGCCAATGACCGCCATCTTGATAATAATTATTTTATTGAACATGTTAATAGCCTATGTGTTGGCCAGGTATATAAGCTACATTCCTGTAAAATTTCAATGAAATTGGTTCGGTGGTATTTGCGTGATTGAGGAACAGACAGACACACAGACACACACCATCTCATTTTATATATTAGTAAAGAAAGTGTTGGCTACCTGAGAGTCATAGTAACTATCGCCAATGACCGCCATCTTGATAATAATTATTTTATTGAACATGTTAATAGCCTATGTGTTGGCCAGGTATATAAGCTACATTCCTGTAAAATTTCAATGAAATTGGTTCGGTGGTATTTGCGTGATTGAGGAACAGACAGACACAGACACACACCATCTCATTTTATATATTAGTAAAGATAAGTGTTGGCTACCTTGTGAGAGTCATAGTATCTCCCGCCAATGACCGCCATCTTGATAATAATTATTTTATTGAACATGTTAATAGCCTATGTTGGCCAGGTATATAAGCTACATTCCTGTAAAATTTCAATGAAATTGGTTCGGTGGTATTTGCATGATTGAGGAACAGACAGACACACACAGACACACACCATCTCATTTTTATATATTACTAGCTGAGAGTACCCGCGCTTCGCCTCGGGGCTTTCTTATCATTGCTGTGTGTCTATTTTAATAAAACTACAAATTTAAAGTAAAAGTTTCCTATATATCCTTCGAAAACTCATTTAGTTTGCCTGTTAGATCACCATCTCCTCCTTATAAGTGTTGGCTACCTGTGAGAGTCATAGTTACTCCGCCGTTCCAGCCGTTTTAGGCCTTTTGCAATTTATTTTGAGGATGTTATATTGACATCAAATGTAGCTAACGACATTGTGTGATTAGCTTAACCCTAAAACAAAGTTTCACCGCCATAGTTTCATACGATTTTGACTTATAAGCGGTCCAAAATGCCTAAAAACATTTTCAGAGTCCACCTTGGTCCCTTGCTACTTATTTTATGGATGTTGTATGAATATAATATAACACTGAGTAATGGGGCGAAGTTTCACCGCCATAGCTTCAGCCGATTTTGAGGTATAAGCAATCCCATATGCCTTGAATATGTTACAGACAGACGGACAGGATTTTTTTCAGTCAGTCTCGCCACCGCGGCCACGTGAGTGAAGAATGGGGTGCTAATTCGCCAGAAACACCGCAGAGAGTGCCTGTGGGAAAAAACCTTTTCAGAGCCCAATTTTGATAGGCTTGAGTTCCAAAATGGCTTAAAAGTGTTTCATACTTACAGACAGGAATTTTCTTAACGTCAGTTTTAGTCTTTACAAAGTGCAAGAAAACTTAATAACCAAACGTCGATGGATTCATTTCAATGTACAGACAAACTGAAACCAAATAGTAATCCCGTCATTCCGACGTTTTCAGAGCTTAGTTTGGTTCCTCGCCATTTATTTTGTGGATGTTGTATGGATACAAAATATAGCTAAAGACACACTACGTAGTGGGTTAACCCCTTAAACGAAGTTTCACTACCATATCTTTAGCCGATTTTCAGTTTTAAGCGGTCGAATATGCCGTAAAACAGGTTCAGTGCCTACTTTGCCCCTCGCCATTTATTTTGTGGTTGTTGTATGGACATTAAATATAGCCAAAACACACTGCGTAATAGGCTTTACCCTCAAACGAAGTTTCACCACCATGGTTTCAGCTGATTTTGAGTTATAAGAGGTTATTAAAACCATTTTATTAAACTAATTTTAAATTAAAATTAAACTTGGGTCGACCACAATAAAAAACAATGTTTATTGTAATCTGGTTGACTCAAAGGTTTATTTTAATTTACCATGACAAACCACATTAAGTTTGTCATGGTAAATTAAAATAAGTAAATTTTTGTCAAAGTCCAAAATAAACTACTCTTGTTTAGTTGAAAAAAAATTACATGGCTAAAGTTCATTTATTTTAAATGTATCATGACAAACCACATACGTTTTAAATCCAAAATAAACTGATTTTGTTTAGTTGAAAATGGAAAACTACATGGCTGTAGTACAACACTCGCTGTAAAGCATGAATAGTAAGTAATATGCAAACACTGTCGGTCAGACGTACTGACGCGCCGAGGAGAGGTACAACCCGTGGAAGTGCCGAGTTTGAGCGTGCAGCGGCGCGCATCATGAGCCTGTTTTTCCACGCTGAAGCAAGCTTTCGAGCAAACGGTTGAAGATACGACAAAAGTGCTCGGGAACATTTGTGTAGGAAATTAAATTTTAAAGCTCGTATGTGCTGTCAAAAATTAAATATCTGTTACGGTTTTTCTAGAATTTTAAGTGACAGTTTTGGGGTTATAAATTTTTACATGTAGTGAGGTCCTATTAATGACCGCCATCTTGAAAATAATTAAATTATCAAACATGTCAATAGCCTATGTGTTAACCAGGTATATAAGCCACATTCCTGTAAAATTTCATTAAAATTGGTCCAGTGGTATTTGCGTGATTGAGGAACAGACAGACACACAGACAAACAGACACAGAACACACAGACACACAGACACACACCATCTCATTTTATATATTAGTAAGGAAGGATAAGTGTTGGCTACCTTGTGAGAGTCATAGTAACTCCCGCCAATGACGGCCATCTTGATAATAATTATATTATTGAACATGTTAATAGCCTATGTGTTGGCCATATATTACATTCCTGTAAAATTTCAATGAAATTGGTTCGGTATTTGCGTGATTGAGGAACAGACAGACACACAGACACACACCATCTCATTTTATATATTAGTAAAGATAAGTGTTGGCTACCTTGTGAGAGTCATAGTAACTCCCGCCAATGACCGCCATCTTGATAATAATTATTTTATTGAACATGTTAATAGCCCATACATTCCTGTAAAATTTCAATGAAATTGGTTCGGTGGTATTTGCGTGATTGAGGAACAGACAGACACACAGACACACACCATCTCATTTTTATATACTATTAGGAGGGATAAGTGTTGGCTACCTTGTGAGAGTCATAGTAACTCCGCCAATGACCGCCATCTTGATAATAATTATTTTATTGAACATGTTAATAGCCTATGTGTTGGCCAGGTATAAGCTACATTCCTGTAAAATTTCAATGAAATTGATTCGGTGGTATTTGCGTGATTGAGGAACAGACAGACACACCATCTCTATATATTAGTAAAATAAGTGTTGGCTACCTTGAGAGTCATAGTAACTCCCGCCAATGATTGCCATCTTGATAATAATTATTTTATTGAACATGTTAATAGCCTATGTGTTAGTATATAAGCTACATTCCTGTAAAATTTCAATGAAATTGGTTCGGTGGTATTTGCGTGATTGAGGAACAGACAGACACACAGACACACACCATCTCATTTTATATATTAGTAAAGATAAGTGTTGGCTACCAGAGTCATAGTAATTCCCGCCAATGACCGCCATCTTGATAATAATTATTTTATTGAACATGTTAATAGCCTATGTGTTGGCCAGGTATATAAGCTACATTCCTGTAAAATTTCAATGAAATTGGTTCGGTGGTATTTGCGTGATTGAGGAACAGACAGACACACAGACACACCATCTCATTTTTATATATTAGTAAAGATAAGTGTTGGCTACCTTGTGAGAGTCATAGTATCTCCGCCAATGACCGCCATCTTGATAATTATTTTATTGAACATGTTAATAGCCTATGTGTTGGCCAGGTATATAAGCTACATTCCTGTAAAATTTCAATGAAATTGGTTCGGTGGTATTTGCATGATTGAGGAAAGACAGACACACAGACACACACCATCTCATTTTTATATATTATTAGTAAGGAAGGATGTTGGCTACCTTGTGAGAGTCATAGTAACCCGTAATGACGGCCATCTTGATAATAATTATATTATTGAACATGTTAATAGCCTATGTGTTGGCCAGGTATACATTCCTGTAAAATTTCAATGAAATTGGTTCGGTGGTATTTGCGTGATTGAGGAACAGACAGACACACAGACACACACCATCTCATTTTTATATATTAGTAAGGATAAGTGTTGGCTACCTTGTCATAGTAACTCCCGCCAATGACCGCCATCTTGATAATAATTATATTATTGAACATGTTAATAGCCTATGTGTTGGCCAGGTATATAAGCTACATTCCTGTAAAATTTCAATGAAATTGGTTCGGTGGTATTTGCGTGATTGAGGAACAGACAGACACACAGACACACACCATCTCATTTTATATACTATTAGTAAGGAGGGATAAGTGTTGGCTACCTTGTGAGAGATAGTAACTCCGCCAATGACCGCCATCTTGATAATAATTATTTTATTGAACATGTTAATAGCCTATGTGGCCAGGTATATAGCTACATTCCTGTAAAATTTCAATGAAATTGGTTCGGTGGTATTTGCATGATTGAGGAACAGACAGACACACAGACACACCATCTCATTTTATATATTAGTAAAATAAGTGTTGGCTACCTTGAGAGTCATAGTAACTCCGCCAATGATTGCCATCTTGATAATAATTATTTTATTGAACATGTTAATAGCCTATGTGTTGGCCAGGTATATAAGCTACATTCCTGTAAAATTTCAATGAAATTGGTTCGGTGGTATTTGCGTGATTGAGGAACAGACAGACACACAGACACACACCATCTCATTTTTAACCGACTTCAAAGGAGAAGGTTACTCAAGTCAAAGTGAATTTTTTTTTTTTTTTTTTTTTTTAATCTATGTCTGTTCACGGATTTCTCTGGAATGACAGCATTGATTTTGATGCGGTTTGTTTTGTTTGGTAAGGCTATACCCCATAGTGGTCCCATATAAATTTCATTTCGATACCTTTAGAACTTCTACCTTAAAAAAGTAAACTTATGACGTCTGAGCGATCGGAAAAGTAAAACCTTCCACAATTTGAGTTATAGCAGGCGAAGGAGAGGTCAATCAAAATTCTAAAGGCATAGGGGCCATGATATTTAATATCTACAATATTTACATTTACGACTTTTTCTAATTCACTTTCTAACCGAGTTTTTGACATTTTCTCGAAGACTGCACTGTAAATTTGACTTTTTTTTTAGAACAGTTTTAAAATATCAACTAAACTTTAAAGAAAACGTAAAAAATCTTATTATATGTATTTATGAACTAGTTGGTTGCTTACAAAATTAAATTTAGAACATGTTTGTAATGTAATGTTTTTCACGGGTACGAATAATAAGGCGTCAGTCTTTGTTAACTCACTATTTATTTACACAGTCTAATTGTTACACTAATATTAAACGCAATTAGTAATTCACTTAATGGCTACAAACTATTACACAATTTACAGTTCCTTATTTCTCTATTTGCACTTCACACAGTCTATTCACACTCCGGCGCGAAGTCCGTCACTCACGTGTTCTCGTAGCACTCTTCAGTCGGGAATCCAACGGTGGGTGTCGATGCCTCGAAGATCACTCGCAGCCGACGTTTGCAGCGGGCACAATGAAGATCACTGACACCGAGAATTTACACTGTCACTGTTCTCGCACGAGGGATGTGACCCTGTTTGTTCACACAGCACTTACACTTTCACAAGGGTACGCGGCCCCTATTACACAGACTTGCTCTGCACTGAACTGAACTGCCCGGGGCTCCTGAGTGCGGGCTTATATGTCCCCGCAGAAAATGCTGGAACCTTCTCCAAAGGCCTCGAACATCACGTGACTGGGCTTTCAGCCAATAGGATTGAATTCTAGAACCTTCCATTGTTATGGCGCGTGCACTCAACCGTAACTAACAAGGCAATATACCTGTCAGTCAATTTGGTCTCCAAATTCACGCAGGTCATTGTAGCGGCCGGCCTATTGTCTCGAGGGTAGGCCCTGGCGTCCGCCACATTACCCCCTCCTTAAGACTGTTCTGTCCCAGAACAGAACTCCAGGGTGTCCAGATTCTGGTTGATTGGATGCAGGGACATCTTCCTTTCTCTTGAAGTCTCTGGGGTCAAATATACACACTAGGATCTCCATGGCCATGTTCCTGAAGGTGTTTTCAATAATTCTTCTGACTCTCCACCATTCAAGTCCATCGAGACCACATGCCAGCTTTGGTATGGCAAGTTTTCGGATGCCCAATCGAATCAAGTTTTGGCGCAGATCCATCAGACTCCTCTCCACCGACTCGTATGTTGGCTTCCCATGCGACCATCTCTTCGTCACCAGGTAGAAAAGATGTCGCTCACCATTCCTTAAATGCAGAGTCTTTCCTACAGCTGGGTCCTGGGACTTTAGTTCTTCCACACGCCCGAACTTGCTCCTGAATACTCGGGCGATTCCTCCCGACATGCTCAAATCCTGAGCTACACAGTGGGCGAGCGCATAGTCCTCTGGAGCCTTGAAGAGATCTTGGTAAACGATCCTGCTTACTCAAGATGTTGCCCCTTTCGGAGCTTCCTCGTCCTTGTTGGCCGATGCTTCTTCGGGTATACAGGCGCGGACCGTCTGCTCCTCGTGAACCTCGTTGTCTCCTTTGTAGGGCGCCAGCCGATTTGTGTGGACGATCCGAGGTTTTCCATGTGGCGGCTTTTTTATCCTGTATATCAGATCATTTATCCGGGTGACAACTTCAAAAGGCCCGTCCCACGTTCGCTGAAGCTTCGGAGAGTAGCCTTGACGTCTTCTGGGGTTGTACAACCACACAAGGTCTCCAGCGTCGTAAACGCTCTTTTCCGCTCTGACGTCGTAGCGTTCCTTCATCCTATCGCTGGCATGTTGCATGTTAGTCCTGACACGCTCGTGGATGTCGTCCATACGCCTCCGAAGACGTGACACGTAATCCTCTCCTGCCAAATCTTCATCAGGCTTTCTTCCAAACTGCAGGTCACATGGCAGCCGAAGTTCTCGTCCGAAGACTATGCTTGCTGGTGTCTGCCCGGTCGTTTCATGGATAGAACTTCGGTAGGCGAGTGAAAATAAGTGAATGTACTGGTCCCAGTCACGTTGGTGGTCGGAGACAATCTTGGACAAGTACTTCCCCATAGTTCTGTTCATTCGCTCTACCATTCCATCAGACTGGGGATGTAAAGCCGTGGTCCTGGTCTTCCGGATTCCCAGTAGTCGGCATAGTTCTGTGAACAATAACGACTCGAAATTCCTGCCTTGATCACAATGTAGTTCCAGGGGAACTCCGAAACGGCTGAACATTTCTTTAGTTAGCACTTCGGCTATAGTGGCAGCCTCCTGGTTTGGAATGGCGTAAGCCTCGACCCACTTACTAAAATAATCCATTGCCACTAGAATGTACTTATTTCCTCCTTCAGTCGTAGGGAATGGTCCAGCTACATCAATCGCAATCCTTTCGAAGGGAGCCCCTACGTTGTACTGACGCATTGGAGCTATTCTACGCTTTTGTGGCCCGTTCGCCGAAGCACACGTAGTACATTTCCTGCACCACTCCTTAACGTCTTCCCGTAAGTTGACCCAGTAGAATCGCTCCCGGACCTTCTCCAGCGTCTTGTGCACCCCGAAATGTCCACCAGACACACCGTCGTGAAGCTGTCTGAGTACCTCTGGAACTCTCTTCTTCGGGACCAGTAGCTGCAGTCTCTTCTCCGTCCCATCCACCGATTCCAAGACTCTCCTCAGTATCCCATCCTCCAACGTGATCGACTCCTGCGCCCAGTACGTCTTCAGATTGGGAGAAAGGTGGAAACCTCGTTCCAGGTAGGCCTTTGGCCGACCCTTCCATTCAACACTTTACCCAAGTCGTCGTCATCCTCTTGGTCCTTCCGCAGTTCTTCTTCCTGCCAGTGGTCGTCGGTAACGGTGGTTCTTCGCACAGACGCATCTTTCTCTTCCACTCTTGAACAATGTTTACAGTCGTCTGGGCAGGGTCTCCGTGACAGGGCGTCAGCATTCCTATGTTTTGCACCAGATCGATGTTCAGAAGTGAAGTCATACTCTTGGAGCCGCTCGATCCATCTGGCAACCTGTCCTTCCGGGTTTTTAAACCGCAAGAGCCATATTAATGCCGCATGATCTGTTCTTAGGAGCTTTCTTCCGTACAAATATTTATGGAAATGCTCCACAGACTTCACGACAGCTAACAGCTCCTTTCTGGTTACACAGTAGTTCCGTTCTGGCTTCGATAAAACTTTACTGAAGTACCCGATCACTCGTTCGTGTCCATCCTGTACTTGAGAGAGGACGCCACCAATACCGACGTTACTAGCATCCGTGTCGAGTATGAACTCCTCAGCTGGCCGGGGGTAGCTCAATATGGGAGCGCTGCTTAAAGCAGATTTTAGCTCCTCAAACGCTTGCTGACAATCCGAGTCCCATACAAAGCTCCTCTTATCCTCGGTCAACTTTGTTGGGGCTTGTTGGCGAACCCCAGGACGTATCGCCGGTAATACGTGCATAGCCCCAAAAGCTCCTCACTTCGTGTTTGTCTTTAGGCGTAGGCCACTTCTGGATAGCAGTTACCTTTTCCGGGTCCACCGAAACTCCTTCACTGGAAACCACATGGCCGAGGAACCTTACTTTCCTTCTAAAAAGGCTACACTTCTTAGGGTTGAGCTTCAGGTTAGCCTCTCGAAGTCGCTGGAAAACCTGCTCCAGATTTTTCAGATGGTCTTCCATGGATTTCCCAAGGACAATGACGTCATCCAAGTAGACTAAACACGTTTCCCAGGAAAGGCCTCGAAGGACAGTCTCCATCAGTCGTTCGAATGTTGCTGGGGCGTTACAGAGGCCAAAAGGCATAACTGTAAACTGCCAAAGCCCGATCAATGGAGAACGCAGTCTTCTCACGGTCGTCACGGGCAAGTCCCACCTGCCAATATCCGCTCTTGAGGTCAAGAGTAGAAAGAGTTCGCAGCCAACCAAAGTGTCTAGTGTGTCGTCAATCCGAGGTGGGGATAACTGTCCTTTTCGTCACGTTGTTGAGCAGCCGGTAATCCACACAAAAGCGAGAAGTACCATCCTTCTTCTTCACAAGCACAACCGGCGAGATCCAGGGGCTTTCGAAGGCTCGATTACACCATCGCGCTCCATATCCTTCACGATTTTCTCAGCCTCCTCTCGCTTCGCCAATGGCAGCCTCCTTGGGACCTGGCGTATGGGTCTAGCGTCTCCTGTATCTATCCGGTGCTCCACTACGTTTGTCCTTCCTCTCGTCCCATCTCCAGTTTCAAATACATCTTGGTAACTGGCGATTAAACGCAACTTCTTCTTTGTAATCCAGAGGCAATTCTCTACACGCATCCTGGACGAATGGCTTTAAGGATTCCGGGAGCACTGTTGTCGCCGAGACTAGATTTCTCGCTCGATGCACAATTGAAGAAACCGCCGAACAACTACCTAGTATGCTGCCCTTCTTCAATGTTATGGGGTAGCCGTTGACGTTCATTATGCGTACCGGAACATCTTTCCCGGTCACAAACAGTGTCCTGGCGACGAGCAACCCACGTCCCGGCTTCCCATCATCCGTAGCTGGCTCCAACAGAACGGCCTGTCCCTCGGCAACATCCTTGTCCAGTCGAGCCCTCGCTACAGTCTGGCTGTTGTCCGGAAGTGTCGTGTCTTCGGCCAGAACTACACAGGCGGTCAGTTCTTCCCCATGTCGTAGCGCAACTTCTTCCTCCCCGATGGCGATGATTCCCCTCTTTAAGTCCAAAGTGATCCCGAGCCTAGTCATCACGTCCGTTCCCAGGATAACATCTTCGTCAATATTGGCCACAAGCACACGGTGTCGAAATCGGGTGCTCCCTATGAGGAAGGTGGCAACCGTCTCCCCGTAAACCTCTGCTCTCCGGTGGCTGTCTTCAGTGACCATGATGTTGGCTGCACCGTTGCTGCAGCTGCACTCAGGATGGTCATTGTAGCACCGGTGTCTAGCAGTAGGCTCCTGAGCTCTCCGTTAACCATCCGTCTACGTAGAAACTGCTCGTCTTTCCAGCCAGCGATGCCACGGTCACACTTCGTCTTGGGGCCTCCTTGGTACGGGACAGCTGCCCCTCCCATCAACCCTTTTAGTTTTCCTGCAGCGGCCGAGACTGCGGTGTAGCTCCCTGGATTTACACCGGCTCCTCGGGTGTCCCAGCTCGCCACAACTCCAACAACGTAGCTCTTTCCTCTTTGTTTTAGCGCTTCTATAACCTTCTGGACAAGTTCTTCCATGGTCCACTGCGGCTCTACCCTCCACGCTGGCGTACCTTACTCTCTTGCCCCTTATAGTCTGTTTTATAGCCTCGAACTCGAGAGCTTGTGTGAGGGCTTCGCTCAACGTTTTCGGGCGGGCGAGTTTCACTGCCTGTTGTGTCTCAGACTCCGTAAACCATCTAAGAATTTGTCAATTGACAAGCTCTCACATACCTCGTCCGGTACCGTGGGGTAGGCGCTCCTTACTAGTCGAGCAATATCCGCTTCAAACTCTTGCAGGGTTTCGTTCGGCTTCTGATAGCGGCCTCTCAACTGGGAGCGGTAAACCTGCTCCATGTGCCGATGTCCGAACCGCATCTCCAGTCTCCTGATAAGCTCGTCATAGTTCAGGCGGTCCGCAACTGGGATCGAATGAAGGACGCCTAAAGCATCGCCCCGTAGCGAAAGGCTCAACACAGACGCCTTAGCCGCAGCCGTCCACTGATGTACTTGTGCCGCTGTTTCGAATAGAGTAAAATACTCCTCCCAGGGTGTCTTTCCGTCAAAAGGCGGCAGGCTCGTGTGCCCAGGAATTGAAGGCGCACACTTTACCGGCTCGGTGATCTCTGCTGAATATCCTGCAATCTGGCTTGTTTGCAATTTAGGTTCAGTCTCCTCAGGAGTTGTCTTACAAGTTTCTAAAAATTCAATACGCTTGGTAGCCTCTTCCAGTTGTTTACCTAATTCAAGTTTTACCTTTTCTACATCTTGTTGAAATTTGTTTTCCAATAATTTAGAATTTTCTAAAATTTTGTCTTCTAATAGCTTTGTATTCACTAGAAGCTTTTCTTCCAACGCCTTAGAGCTCTCTTTCAATTCTTCTAATGCCTTTGAATTTTCACAGAACTTTTCTTCCAACGTCTGACTTAATTTATCTTCTAGGGTTTTTGAATTTTCATTCAACTTTTCTTCTAATGTTTTTGAATTTTCGCTGAATTTATCTTCTAAAGTTTTTGAATTTTCACTAAATTTCTCTTCCAATAGTTTTTGTGAATTTTCTAACAATTTATCTTCTAAAGTTTTTGAATTTTCTAACAATTTGTCTTCTAAAGTTTTTGAATTTTCTAACAATTTGTCTTCTAAAGTTTTTGAATTTTCTAACAATTTGTCTTCTAAAGTTTTTGAATTTTCATTCAACTTTTCTTCTAAAACTTTTGAACTTTCTTTGAGTTTTTCTTCTAGTGCTTTTGAGCTTTCCTTCAGTTCTCCTAATAACTTACCGAGATCAGCCGAGCCGCGAGATATTTCAAATAGTGGGCTGTCTGGATCACCTCCTTCCTCGAGGACCGCCGCTCTTAATCTCTCCTGTAGCTGCGTCTTGTTTCCGGAAGTATCCAGTTCTCGCTCTTCAAGTTCACTTTTAAGTTCCGCCACTTTAAGTTCACTTAGTTTCACAAACTTAGTTGTAGCCATTGTTTTTATGTAAATAAACAAAATTTCACTAACTGAAACGCCTTATCCCACACTGACACCAAATGTAATGTTTTTCACGGGTACGAATAATAAGGCGTCAGTCTTTGTTAACTCACTATTTATTTACAGTCTAATTGTTACACTAATATTAAACGCAATTAGTAATTCACTTAATGGCTACAAACTATTACACAATTTACAGTTCCTTATTTCTCTATTTGCACTTCACACAGTCTATTCACACTCCGGCGCGAAGTCCGTCACTCACGTGTTCTCGCACTCTTCAGTCGGGAATCCAACGGTGGGTGTCGATGCCTCGAAGATCACTCGCAGCCGTCGTTTGCAGCGGGCACAATGAAGATCACTGACACCGAGAATTTACTACACTGTCACTGTTCTCGCACTAGGGATGTGACCCTGTTTGTTCACACAGCACTTACACTTTCACAAGGGTACGCGGCCCCTATTACACAGACTTGCTCTGCACTGAACTGAACTGCCCGGGGCTCCTGAGTGCGGGCTTATATGTCCCCGCAGAAAATGCTGGAACCTTCTCCAAAGGCCTCGAACATCACGTGACTGGGCTTTCAGCCAATAGGATTGAATTCTAGAACCTTCCATTGTTATGGCGTGCACTCAACCGTAACTAACAAGGCAATATACCTGTCAGTCAATTTGGTCTCCAAATTCACGCAGGTCATTGTAGCGGCCGGCCTATTGTCTCGAGGGTAGGCCTGGCGTCCGCCACAGTAACTATCATGGTTTGTAAGACAGTGACACATTTGTGCAAGCGCGCACGCAAAATTTGGGAATTTCATATAGTTTGACACCTCCTTGCTTCTATGGACTTAATTCAATTTCAAATAGTTTATTAAAGTAAATGGTTGTCCCACAAAGCTCATTGATTAAATGTACCCAATTTCTTTGGTGATCCAGATAAAACGTCTCTTACCCAAGAGAAGTAACGAAATTTCGTTTCAGGCATACATCTGCTCCTTATAACTGGGGAAGAAGAAGTCAATCATAGATTTTAAAGCTAACAGGGGTCACTCAGTTTAATATCTTATAAAATTTGTATTTACAACTTTTTCCAACTCAACTCTATAACCGAGTTAATTACTCTTTCTTGAAAAACTGCAATTTAAAAGTCTGATTAATTTGTGGTCAGTTTTAAATATAACTAACTAACGTTAAGGAGACTTTAATTATCGCAAATTAGCTGGTTAATTATTAAAAATATTATACTTTTTTGGCTATGCGCGCATGTGAAATTTGTGAATTTTCATTTAGTTTGACACCCCTTGCTTAAAGGTGGGTCTTATTCAATTTCGAATAGTACAGTACCTATATAAAGGGAGTAAATTAGTGGTCTAAAAAATGTCATCGTCAATTGCACCCAATTTCTTTGGGTGACCCAGATGGAATGTCACTGTTAAATAAATGTACAATATTTTTGTCATAGAAATTCCGGATCAGTTATTTCTTTATGTTTGCCCGTTAGTTCACCAACTATAAATAGTTGGCTGTCCAGTCTCGCCACGGGGAGGCCGGCAAAATCGAAGACCATATTTACACATACAATTACAAGATATATTAACATACTTTAAGTTCATAAGTCTAAAGATACTATATACAAACAAACAACATTTACGTTCGACGGGGAGTTTTGTTGTGGCAGGCCCCCTAGCCTACTGCCATGATGTTAGAATTCGACGAGGAGTTTTGTTGAGGCAGGCCCCCTAGCCTACTGCCATGATATTAAGATTCGACGGGGAGTTTTATGTGGCAGGCCCCCTAGCCTACTGCCAAGGATTCGACGGGGAGTTTTATGTAGGCCCCCTAGCCTACTGCCTTGATGTTAGGATTCGACGGGGAGTTTTTTTGTGGCAGGCCCCCTAGCCTACTGCCAAGATGTTAGGATTCGACGGGGAGTTTTTTTGTGGCAGGCCCCCTAGCCTACTGCCGTGGTATCACAATCCAACGGGGACTGAACATTACGTGAAATGAATTTTTAAAAGTTTTACAGTTGTCTCAGCCTCAACATTTCACTGAAAGACTTTGAGTCGTGGGGTTTTCTTAGAAGCTTGCTAGGCTCTAAATCACTAAGCACCAATCCATCTAGAGTCTTTACTCTACTGAGAGCAACGTATGCCTGACCCTTAGCGAATACTTTCTTGCCTAAATCAACGACAGCACGTTCTAAAGTTGTGCCCTGAAGCTTGTGAACTGTCACGGCCCAACTTAGAATAAGTGGCAACATACGGCGTTCAACATCTCCGTATCCTTTGGTAGCTTGGAATGTCGATGATACAGGAGTGATAGAAACTAACCCTTCACTATCCTTAACTCTAGCACCTACTGTATCATCGTCAAACTTGATAAGGACAGCTTCTGGCAGCTCACCGTCTTCCAACTGGTCCCGGCGAAGTGCTGGCCACTTGAACTTCTGGACGAGCCCCATAACGCCGTTTACAAGACCATCAGACACGGAAATGTTTCGCCTAAGCATGACACGAGACCCCTCTGCCAGAGTAACTGAGTGTAGGAGACCTCCACAGTTGTTAGGGTCTGAGGGAATCACATTACTTGGCGGTCTCTTGCCGTATGTTGCTGTCTCGCGAGACTCATCAACAGCATGTATGGTGTAGCTGCGGTGAGCTTGTGATATCTCGAGGGTCATCTTGGAGTTATACGCTTCAACCAGTTTGAGGGTGGGAAATATCCTAACTGCAACACCGTCAGCAAAATCTCCAGTCAAAGGATGATTCCTCCTCTCGCAAAGAATCCCCAACTGCTCAGCTGTAAGCTCACCGAACCTTAAATTATTTAGAAGGTTGACAAATTCTGTATCAGAGCTCTGTCGCATGTTGATAGTGAGCTCGCAGAAGGAAAACTGGTGCCAAAGGTTTATTTCAGCAGAACACCAAGGTGGCTGCTCAAAACACCAGTGACCTTTGACGGGAGGAAGCTGCATTATGTCACCAAATAGAGAATATTTACACCCCAAACAGTTTGTCGTTGTTCTTGAACTCTTGCAGCCGCAAATGAATTATTCTAAGGTTTTCATACGAAACCATAGAAATTTCATCAACGACCAACCAGTTTGTGTGTTTCCACTTACGTCGCTCCTGTTCTAGTCTTTGGCCAGTCATTTTTCTATACGTCATCGTAGAGCCTTTTTCAATTGGAGAGAAAACACAGAGTGAAGAGTTTTCCTGAAACCTGTCGAGCTGCAACGCCTGTTAGAGCAGCAACTTCAACAAAAACAGCATTTAACATAGCATCAACAGTCGGTGCATAGCATCTTTTAATATGTTCGACCACGAGTTTCAGAACAAAAGATTTGCCACTTCCAGCTCCACCTGTTATGAACAGAAGAAGTTGCCTTTGTTCCTGGTGAAGATCTTTCTCAATCGACTTTGAAATAGTACTGAACAGCTGTTTTTGTTGAACGTTTAGGCTATGTATACCATTTAAAAACAGTTCTTCAGGCATTACAATGTTTTCTCTGCAATTTTCCTCACACTCGTCAATGGGTTCTGCAAAGACGTAGTCCACATCATCCAAAACTGTTGACGGATCGTTAGGAAGAGGCTCACCATCACCAGCTGCTACCTCACGAGCTGCGTCCAAGGCAACAGCTTGAGCAAGAGCCTGCTGAATCACTTGCTCCGCATGGGCAAACTCTTCAGTTGTCACACCCCTCAGCAACGGTCTAAGCTCATTATGGCGACGAAGAAAACAGGCTTCCGCTGTTTCATCAGCCAGTAATAAGTCGTCTTCGTTTCTAAAAGGAATGTGACAAACCACCAAGTTGTAAAAATAGCCCTCTCTATCACTATTCATGGTGTAGTAGCGGGTACGTAATACACCGGGCCTTGTCCTCACTTTCATGCGGGTGTTGTCCTTCAGCCGGATGAACTTTAGTGGTAGACTTTCCTCGTGATCAGCCAGCTCTGCATCTCCGTCTTCTTCGGTCCAATTGAGATTTGACACTGTCTCATAACGAACAGCGAACTCCGCTAAGCTGATTTCTTCAAGATTATCAGGTCTCAGCACATATCTGTCAAACAGGTTGTTAAAAACAGATGTCGAATCCCCTTCGAACCGAAGAACACGGAATCTCTCCTGAGGTTTGCAACTGTTCACAAACACTGTTTTCCGTGAACTCATCTTGAGTGGCAGGTGACAAAGCCTATAAGCACATTCTGGAGCACTAACAAGACGTTGTGACAGAACGGCCATTGATATTGAAAACAGTTGTTTGTGGACAGAACCACCGCGTCTTTTGGCGTTGGAAACAGCTTGCCTGATCACATCCCCGGCATCATGAGGCTCACACTTGCTGGCGTACTTAGCAACATAGTAGGCTACAGCTGTGACATTTCCACATGGTTGGATGTCCATATTCCCCTTCCAAAGTTTCAGAATTGTTGGATTGTAGTTGTTAACCATGGTTTCTTCTGAACCCCTACGAAGATGGCAAAAGCGTCCGTTGTTACGCAGAGCCATGTCAGGTTCTAAGCACACGGTCTCATCACAAGCTGGTCTTGGAAAACCAAAGCGACAAACCCTATCTTTTCGGTCTTTATAACAAGTTTCCGTGTGCTTATGAACCTGAACATTTTTCACCATCTCACATAGCTCTAGGTCTTCAGAGTGTAATGAGCAGGTCACAACTTCATCCAACATCTGAATTCCTTCCTCACTCATTACATTGGGAATATCTGAACACCACAACAGCATGTGCAAATGTGGACTTCCTCTGTTTTGGAATTCTATGCGGTACCAGAAATCCTCTACCGGCCCCTTAAGACATGTTGTATTGTGTTTGATGAACTTCACAATTGAGTTGACTCGTACCATGAACTGCCGAGCTAGCACCACTGGATAACTTTGCACTAGTCTCAGACGTTCTGTGAATGGCAGATGTTCACACTCCTCAGGATCCTTGCCATCAGCAACCAAAAGAGCCTTCAACATATCTGGCCAGTTGAGATCATTGCAGGATAACGTTACGAACCAGGCCGGAGGACCCAGACTCCTGACCATGGCAAGTAGCTCCGAACAACATCGCCTCCAATATGAAGACGAACCCCTGACGTTCCTCATGGTAAGGTGAATGTTATCTACTAAGCCCTGGGGAATGTGATCATCTTGAACCATCCGGCACGAGACAGACACGCTTGATTTAACCCGGTAATACTCGACAATGGAAAGAGCGAAGAACAAGTAGTCCGGTCGTTCAAACCTCTTGTCGATATTCATTACACGGGACTGAAAATAGTCAAGTGGTGTCAGTGGAAAACTTCTCTGCTCACCAAAACCGTTTCTTCCGTCTGGGAAAAGAAAATACCAACCCAACTCCTCCATTCTTCTCTCTTTCTCTATGCTCAACGGTGGGGCAGTTTTCCTGTGAATGTCTACTACCTTTGGTGCGGCAGCTGATGTTGACTCCGCTGTTTCCATAGATATAATGTTTTCTACAGCTGGAACGTTGTCATCTGCTTCCCGTAGCATGCTGGTTGACAATATCACATCAACTAAAAGATCGGAGCATACTGCATCTTGATTTGTATCGCATGGGACAGGGTCGTCAACTTCAGCTAAACTACTTATATTGTACATGTCTTGTATGATCGGATGTTGTACTGATGGTATGACTGACAGTTTTAAATTAGTTAGAGAATAAACATTATCAACCAAGCTATCAGAGGCATTAATTTGATAATTGCGCATCACAACATCAAGAAGGTCCTCAATATGAAGGAAGTTCATGCAGCATCCCACTCCTCTACAAGGCGCTTTGAACCCCTTAGGACCTCTTGAGTGAGAGTCAAACAGCCAAAAACGTTTGAAATCTTCGTCTTCTTCAATGTAAATACCTACTGATGAGAAGTTGACTGTCAGTATACCAAAAGTGTGGATGTCAATAAATGATAGCAAAGCGTTCCGTAAATTTGGGAATCCCTCAACGCTATTATCAATCAGTAAGTGTCCATTGAAAGCATCAAGATGGCAGACTTCTAGCTGAACATCAATCTGGTTGTACGTTACTTGGGATAGTAGCTCTGTACAAGCCAGATATTCCACATTTTCCTCAAGCATGTCCGGATCTCGTCTGGCTGATATGCAGTCACGGTAGAACCGGTCACCATTTACTATGATGCTATCAATGTCACTTACTGACCAGGTCTTGGGATCTGATATTGAAAAAGCAACACAAGATATAGCCGCAATCGCTGTGCATTGTTTTCCTCGGGACTCAATATTAAAAATTTCATTCCCTTGATGAAATGACCCCCTTAGAATACAAACATTCTCTCGGACGTGGCTATACCTGGTTGCTTGAACGTGAGGGATTCGTTCCTCTAAGTTTACTGGAACAGTGTTGCTGCTGATAATTTGACAAATACTGCTAATATCCAAGTCACAGGCAAACGAGGATCTAACATCTTTGTAAAGGTAGTTGTTCCGCAGCAGCCACTCCAAAGCACGCTTGAGACGGTCCACATTGATTTCAAACTGCCGGGCTCGTTGTACATTGTCAAGGTTTTCAGAAATGATAAACAAACCCGCTTCAGTCAGTTGCAGTGGCAGTTGTTCAGCCAGCTCAGCGACGTCTTGGGCAAACAACACTACCTGTCCTTTGCACCAAGCCTGACTGAATCTATTAGCAACTCTGATAATCTTTTGGAATGGTACAATTCTTGAAAGTAACCTAGTTTCAACTTCGGAGAGAGATGATAATTCCGCTGGAACTTCAGTAACTTCAAGATTGTTCCAAAAAGATTGTGCTGGTGTTTTACCTTTCTTCAAAAGACCGCAACAACGAGAACAAGTGACGATAGTACTGTTGTCTAGAAGAGCAGAAGGCAATATGGATGACAAAGATGCAGAAGAGAGAGTAAATCTTTGCTTAGGATACAATGCTTTTCTGCAGACCATACATGGCACATCAGATAGTACATTTATGTTATTGAAAAAATCTACATCAGTATAGTTAGCTCTTGTCACTTGATTTCGTTGTTGTTTGTTTTGTAACCGTCGTCTCTTTTCTGCCCCAGTTTCAGTTTGTAGAATTTTGGATGCGCGAACCCGACATCTGCGGAGACGGAGAGCTCTTTGCTCCTGAGTTTCATTGTCAAGTCTATCATGAACCATACTTAATCTGTGGGTGCGCTGCTCCGGAGTCTCGTGCTCTAATCTTTCATGGATCAAACTTAATCTGTGCGAGCGCTGCTCTAGAGTCTCGTGATCTAATCTTTCATGAATTAAACCTAATCTGTGCGAGCGCTGCTCTAGAGTCTCGTGATCTAATCTTTCATGAATTAAACCTAATCTGTGCGAGCGCTGCTCTAGAGTCTCGTGATCTAATCTTTCATGGATTAAACCTAATCTGTGTGAGCGCTGCTCCGGAGTCTCGTGCTCTAATCTTTCATGGATCAAACTCAATCTGTGTGAGCGCTGCTCCGAGGTTTCGTGTTCTAATCTACTGCGTATTACACTCAGTCGATGTGAACGTTGCTCCAAAGTTTCGCGCTGCAATCTTTTATGAATTAAATGAAATCTATGTGATCGCTCTTGTACAGTTTCATTATTCAAACGAGATGTATTAGAAGCTGTCATTCTACTTAAGCGTTGGGATTTTTCAGGTTCAGTCTCAGTAGAAAGACGCATACTTGAATATTCTTTTAAAGCAAATAATCTTTTATCTCGTTGCTGCGGAGTTTCAGACTTTCGTTTAAGCTGTTTGGATTGTCTGTCCTTAGCCAACCGAGCAGACTTGGACACCTCCGTCTCTCTCATCCTATCAGCCCTTTTGCGAGCTGCAGCCTTTGTAGGCCTGCCCATGACACACAAATATAATATAAAAAATTGTAATAAAACTTAAGATCTTAGTATTCTGTAAATAATTTACCACGGTAGTCAATGAGAAAAATAAATAAACAACTTAAGATCTTGGTATCTGGTAAATAACTTACTACGGTTGTAAGAATGTATTAAACAAAAAAAATTAAAATAAGTATGGGGTGGATCAGCTGGTATTACTTGACTTTTGAGTGAGATTTGTGAAAGACTATTGGCTAATTAACAACAAGAATGGGAATGCATGTCAGAATGGTTGGCAGAAAGAACTACTTTTATTAGAAAACCAGAGCTGGACAAAATAAATAAATCATAAACAAAGTATGTTTTGATGTAAGCTAATCAACCAGGAATATTTTATTAATCAACAAGATGAGGATAACACTAATCACAATCCAGAATCCAGAATCTCCTTCGCAGCTTTGATGTGCACGAGACTGTTCGTGAACCGACTCGAGGCGACTCTTCATTAGACAACTTTCTGACTAACTTGGATCGCAAGGCCTATAAAGTAGAAGTAAGCCGTGATCAAATTGCCGACCACAAACATTTACTAATGTGTATTGGTGTTAAGCCTGGTCATTGTGATGATAAGTTGCATCATAGTCCTATAACATTTAGAATTATGAATGACTCTAGTATGCAGCGTTTTCAGGAATATCTTACACTAAGTATCAGTTCTATGTTTGATATAGTTAAAACTCTCCCAGCTGGAGAGGGATTTGAAATGTTTTTTGCCTATTTTCAGCTAGCTTTTGATACTTACTTTCCCATAAAGAGTAAACAGTTGGTCTCTAAAATAGCAAACCAAAAGCCATTAATTGGTTTACTCCAGAGCTGGCCAACCTTAGGAATTACATAACTTTACTTTGTGACATGGTCAAGTCTAGACCTAATCTAAACTGTCTTCTTCGCAACTTGAGAAGAGAGTACAAATTTAAGATAAAGGAAGCTAAGCAAGCTGCTAATGCAGCCTTAGTTATGAACTCTTCAAATCCTTGTAAGGCAGCCTGGGACCTTATTAAGCAGCACAGGCCCCAGATAGCTGTGTATGAGTCTGACTTTGCTACAGCTGACCAATTTAATGATTATTTTATTGACTCAATTGACAACATTGTAAGTGGTATACCAGATAGTGTGCTTGATTGTACCGACTATTGTGATCTTGCACCAGCAGTTCCCCATATGTTCGAATGGAAATCTGTCCGTGCTAATGATGTTGTAAATATTGTAAATAGTTTTAAACCATCCAAGAGTATAGACATATATGGTATGAGTACTACATTTCTGAAAGAGGTTGTACATGTAATTTCTCCCATACTAGCCTATCTTATTAACTGTTGTTTGCTTACAGGCATATTTCCAGATTCACTTAAAGTGTCAAGGACTGTCCCTATATATAAGAAGGGGCCAAAAAACCAGGTATCAAGCTACAGACCTATTAGTTTGATACCAGTGCTCTCTAAGGTGTTCGAAACTGTAATGTTGCAGCAAATGTATGACTACTTTGAGTCGCACCAGCTATTGGTCTCGGCCCAGTTTGGTTTCCGGAGGAATAAGTCAACCGTCTTAGCTGTTGAAGAGTTGATTCAGGTAGTTTTGAGATCGTTTGAAAAGAAGGAGTCAACCTCAGTCCTTCTCTGTGACCTTTCCCGCGCTTTCGATTGCGTTCCACATGATGTCCTCATCATGAAACTTAAGCGATACGGACTGACCAATAGTGCACTCAAAGTGGTCGAGTCTTACCTTTGTAAAAGAGTACAGCAAGTAAGTTGGAAAGGTGTAACTTCTAGGCCACTGCACACTCGTTGTGGAGTTCCACAGGGCTCAGTATTGGGTCCATTCTTGTTCCTGGTTACAATAAATGATCTCTATTATTGTGTAAACAGTAGTGTGTTGCTTTTTGCTGATGACACTAGTCTGTATTCTAGCCACAGAGACCCAGTTCAAGCCGAGCTGGACGTTAGAGGACTGTTTAATACAGCTTCTGATTGGTTTGCCAGTAATAAACTAGCCTTGAATGACAGTAAAACACAATCCTTGCAGTTCACCTTGGTAAGATCTGTCGAACAGCAGTTCGAGTCTGTCAAACTCTTGGGGTTTACGTTGGATCCCGAACTCAGCTGGGACCATCATATCGATGAAGTGTGTAAAAGACTGAGTAGAGTAATCTATCTCTTAAGGAGGCTCTGTGTTGAAATGCCCTATTCATTTGTAAAACTTGCCTTTTTTGCATTTTTTCAGGCACATGTTGTCTATGGGACAAGGATATGGGGCCATTCCCCTCATGCCAGTAAAATTCTAATCTTACAGAAGAGGGCTGTAAGGATTTTAAGCAATGCCCACACTCTGGCAAACTGTAAACCCTTATTTGTAAGACATGGAATCTTGACTGTACATAATGTATATATTTTACAATGTGTTCTAGCTATTGGGATAATGTTCACAATCTTCAAGCTAATAACGAAGTACATGCACATTTCACTAGAATCAGTTCCAATCTAAATGTACCACGATGTCGTTTGTCTAAAACTTTGAATTGTTTTCCTGTTCTAGGTCTGAAAATCTTTAACACCTTTCCTGAAAACGTAAGAAACCTCAGCAGGAATAGCCTGCATCATACTGTCAAGGCATGGCTACTAAGAAACCCGTTTTACAGTGTTAAAGAATTCTTGCAATCAAATTGTCAAGACCTGCTGAGGCTGTAAAAGGCTGTAAAAGTGGTTGTTTTTTTCTTTTTTTCTCAGGTATTTCTCTTCTTTTTTTCTTTATCCTATTGTGCATGGTGTGTTTTTTATGCATGGTGTGATTATTTATCTATATATTACTACTAATGGACTTTCTACAAAAATGGACTGGTATTGTTCAGCAAGAATCAACATGATTATTTATATTGTGACATAATTATATTTTTTCAACTTGACAAAGCCAATTGTAATTGTTTATTTAAAGGCTGAATAAAGATTTCTGATTTCTGATTTCTGATTTCTGAATCTAGCAACAAGAAAGGATGAGCAGGTACAGACTGACGGGACAACGATATGAACGTGACTATCAGAGCCAGAGCTGGACAAGCACTGATGGTGATAACCTGGTGGAGTTGTGGAGTGGCGGTGCAGTGTAGTAGGTGACTGTGGCTGGGAGGGGGACTGACAGGTCCAATGTCCAGCGCCAGCCACGGCCACAGCCACAGTCAGCTGACTCTCCGCGTGGCTCCCTCCCGCTACATACATACATACAGTCACACCACACCACACTTGACACTGCTACAACGTCACTAGCCCATTCGGGTATATCCGTAAAATGATGATTACTAGTGTAAATTGGTTACGGTCTCACCTCAACCATACGTAGGTAAATATTTTTACAAAATGTATAAAAAATTGAAAAATAAAACCTTTTTAATAAAAAAAATAAACCGACTTCAAAAAAAGTTAAAATTAAGTAATAAAAATTTACGAGATAAAAATAATAATTCGTAACAAAATTGCTCTAAAAATTGAAAAATAAAATTTGTTATTAACACGTTAATATATTATCATGATATAAAAGCTAATTTATATATTTTCCACGGCACAATAACCATTCTTCATATACTGACATTACTGAATATTCATTATTATTTTGTGTGTATTAATATTGGCAACAAATCAGCTGATACACATGTCTTATTCATAAATTTCAATCATACACTATATTACCTACTTCTATAATTTGAAACTGAATTTTATTATTTCAACTTGTAATATTGCGTAACCATAACTTTGGAGTCGGTGCTGATTGAAAAAGCAAGTGGACTGATTCAGCACCGACTCCAAAATTATGTGTACGCAATATTACAAGTTGAAATAATAAAATTCAGTTTCAAATTATAGAAGTAGGTAATATAGTGTATGATTGAAATATAGAATAATGTATTAGCTGATTTGTTGCCAATATTAATACACAAAATAATAATGAATATTCAGTAATGTCAGTATATGAAGAATGGTTATTGTGCCGTGGAAAATATATAAATTATTTTATATCATGATATAATAACGTGTTAATAACAAATTTTATTTTTCAATTTTAGAGCAATTTTGTTACAATTATATTTTATCTCGTAAATTTTATTACTTAATTTTAACTTTTTGAAGTCGGTTTATTTTTTTATTAAAAGTTTTTATTATATATTAGTAAAGAAAGTGTTGGCTACCTTGTGAGAGTCATAGTAACTCCCGCCAATGACGGCCATCTTGATAATAATTATATTATTGAACATGTTAATAGCCTATGTGTTGGCCAGGTATATAAGCTACATTCCTGTAAAATTTCAATGAAATTGGTTCGGTGGTATTGGCGTGATTGAGGAACAGACAGACACACAGACACACACCATCTCATTTTTATATATTAGTAAAGATATTTTTTTGTAATCCTGAATATTGCAGTCTCCATTATTATTTTTTAGCTCGTACTCCTAGAGTTATTGACGAGTTATGGTGGTTTTCTTGAAACAATTTAAAAATAAGAAATTCAACAGTTCGTTGGGCAAATGTGCATCAGTGCAGAAAGTCTACCAGAATATTATCGATTGGCTACCTACTGTGCAGCATGTTTAGGAAGCTTATAGGCCTAAATCATGCAAAACTTGTTTAACATCACTTGACGTATGTTTTAACATACATTTACTTCTAAGCACCATGTGCTTCTAGTTCCAGACGAAAAATGTAAAACGATTCTTGTGAATATAGGTCTGAAATGCTTGAAACTCTGTCCAAACATTTTTGGTTGTCTTAAAACCTTTGCATCAGAAAGGGAAAATCACAAGCACGATAGTTTTCGAAATGGCGTATTTATCGTTTTTCTTGAGACTAGACCTTAACTTATGGAAAATAAATACATTTTACGGATAAATATTTTAAATACATTTCATAATATGCAAACCTATGTACTAATAATATATTGACACCAAAACTTTCAACAGATTAAAAAACAACAGCTTCACTACAGACAATTTTGAAAAATATTGTAACTTGAAATTACGTTTAAAATAATTTTTTCTTTTTAGCCCTATAGTTTATCATCATTTAAGTTAAAAACTAATACACTCCACCATTTTGAAAATATTAAGTAATTACCTAGGAATTCTAGAGGTTTATTTAAACATTGACCAAGCAAAAATATTAGTAAGATACTTTGGTACCAAAACTACTCGTAATAGATGAAACAACATGGCGGCATGCGTATGAACGCAGGTGTTTGCTGACATATTTATAAAACTATGTTTCATCGTTTTTTTAAGTGCCTACCCTTGAAGTTTACTTTTACCGTAGGTAGATACTAAAACCTAACTAATTCTTAAAGCTTTAGTTACTCCATGCTATTATACTCTTTCTTAGCGAATACTTTTCCTTTGCGTCGGCTTAACGTTGAATGGCCACTTCCTTAGTGGGTTATTTGTTCTCGACACTGGAGACATCGTAAAGACTGAAACTAAGGCAGTCTATGTGACGTTGACAAACGATCAGAAGAAGGAAGACTGACCAAATCCCTCACCTCGTAGTTTGTCCCATCACTTTAACCCTTGTCTAATTTTCATCGAACATTAGCGAGAATTTCATACAACAAATGAAAACCACCTATATTTTAGATCCCACACGAAAAGTTCAAGAGGATCATTCCTTGAATACCAGGAGTAGTTTTTATATGACCTTAAAGACAAAGATTTATCTGGAATGTAGCCTATGGAACAAAGTTAAACAACAAGTCAAAAGTCAAAGGAAAATCTAAGTACAGCTGTGTTTATATACTACTAATCCATCTTTTTGCAAACAACTATTTGAAACAAACTTTTAAATATAAATTCAGTTTTATGCAAGATAACCTGAATGAAAATTCACGGAATGTTAGAATTGTAGTAGTAGACATAAGTATACGTGTTTGTATTTTTTCTTTCATAGGCTTCATAGACACGGTGGTAATAAAACACAAACCAGAGAAAAGCCAAATACCGTACACATGGGATTTGCGAGGCTGTTCGCTACGCTCAGAGCCTTCCTCGCTTTGGCCCTGGCCTCATACTCATTGCCTTTCACTGCACGTTTCACTAAGTAACACTAATGAAAAGCTTGACACAAATGTCATTGAAATTTGACTACTTATAGCGCTGTCAGAGCAAAAATTACTTTTGGTCGCCATTTTGAAACGGTTAAACATTTTCTTATCTTTTAGTACATTGATAGTTACTATCAAAATACATATTAATTTAAAGTTTCATCATCATTGGACAATATTGGAGTTTTATTAAACTCGGACAAAATGCGACCTGCCTTTAACGTTTTGAAAACATGCTCAAAACAGTGTGATGGGGCTCTGGATCACTGCACATTTCATGGTCCGGGTCGGGGTCTTAACATGCTAACGGCATAAATATCTCACTTTTCAAAGGGCATTCGCTAATAATTAAATGTCTTTTGTAACTATCTACTTTTTATCTAAAGAGTTTGTGAGGTGATAGAAACCTCTTTCTTTATTTCAATTTAACATAGACCTCCGATCGACCTAGAATTGGGAAAGCAATTTAGGAAGTAATTGTAACGGTTGATTACTAAACTGTTACTGTAAAAAATCACAATATCCTGTTAAACAACGAAAGTCGAATACATTTGATTAAAAACATATTTTGGAACAAATCACTATTTGAGATGCCGACCACTCTCATGAGGGTATTTTAAGGCAAATATGTGGTGAAAGATGAGTGGGATTAGTGGTAGTAATGAGTTATGAGGTGCAGTCTTGTTACAAACTAAGGCCAACTCTTCCTTAGAATAGGTTAATTAATAGCTCAATTCAATAAACAAATAGCTTAATAAATTCTAAAGAATAGCGTATGGCATTGCATCCCAGTGTGCTGAATAATTTAAAGCATTGCGTAGACATTTTAAACGTACAAGTGGGTTGCTCTCGAGTCGAGAGAGCTGTACTCTTACCAAAATATTTCCAACTGTCCTATTTCGTTTCCTCATTTAAGGCTAGAAAACCCCAATTTTCATATTTTGAATTTAGCTTTTTTACTTCCAGAAATATTGAATATTATGTAAATAATTATCCAAAACAGGGGTGTTCGCAATGAACGATGAAGCGGGTTTATGAAACTGGTTTAGCCGATAACAAGCTTAGTCAGTTAGGCTGAGACCGCCCTGATGACTGAAGCAAATCCACTTACGCCAGGCTCAGATCGACGATAACTTTATTGCACCAAATACAGATTCATATCATAACTAAGTTGAGAAAGTCGACAAGCGTATAGCACGAGATAATGTAAAATTATTACCTCGAAGTACGAACACGTTTTACGAACCAATACACTCATTCTACTTTTTAAATAAGTCCACATAGGTAAGGATAGAGGTCAGAGCACCTATTTTCACTTAATCAAAAAATAATAAGTTAGTAGTATCAAACTAATTTCAAGGTAGAAGAAAATTACAGTTACAACATTCTTTTGTTGTAGTCAGAACTTATAGAAGTTATACACTTAATTATTATACTCGTAAATACAATGGACTAGCTAGTACCAAATCAAACGATTCAGCTTTTTTGTAACTTGGAATATTATTTCACTTTTGAAATACATAGCGTACTTAATAATCCAATATTTTATATCATAAATCAATGTTAATTTAATCTAGTTAACTAACGTTTAAAGACAAGGTGTTTATAAAAGAATGGTGCAGGTTTGGCTGTCTGTACGGTAGCAATCCATAATCCCAGAATGTCACTTCTGTATTCGGAAATTCAAAAGGTTTTGTTTACATTGATTACTTGGTTAACTTCATTACTTTAAAGACACCTGAATGTTGTATTTTCAAATGTAATCATGTTGTCAGTATAAGAAGCGAGGTCTGTGGCGTGGTAAAGTCAGTGGCCTCGTCCAACGAAGATTTAGGAAGGCTTGAATACAGCTAGTAGAAAAAATTATTACTCATTGGTACAGGCAGGTTTTTGGCACTGGATCTCAGATAAAACCGTTGACAACGTCAGGTAATCTTGCTTTAGGAACCATACAAAAACAATTTTGCCTCTCTATACTTGGTTATTTACGAGTACTTTGTCTACTATCTACTAAACAATATCCCACGTTTGGTTACGATGAAAATTGCTTTAGAACGTATTATATGTCTTAAGAAGGTCAAAATTTTAAAACGGGTAAGATTGTATTGATGGATCTTATATAAATGTTTTACCTTGGCCAAATGTCTCTAAAGAAAGTCTCTTAAATGTGTAAGACATCAATACACTAGGTTAAATTCTGAGAAGATGTCATTGCAGAAACATTCTGTGCATGGCTGGTTTTTTTGGATCACAAAACGATTAGTTTCAGTCGCAGAATAATAAACTGAAATTAAACTGTAAGATATGAAGAATCCGTACAACGTTTAAATCGAACTCCTTAAGCATCTTTTGAATTAACACAAACACTCACACAACCACTGAGTTAAAGCCTACTAGTTATAAGTAGGTAATATTCAAAGAGGTTTACCATTATATTTTAAAAATGAAACGCAATTATATTATTTATTTTAATGTACATGAAATATTTGTTTTATTTTACATTTAAACTGGAGAAGACAGGCTGGTGATCGTATTACTCGTATACTCAAGTGTGAACGCTTAACTCTATCGATAACCTGACACCTTGAGGACGTGTCGAGAAGATATTCAATTACAGACAAGTATGAGTTAACTAGTTCAACGCAAGAAGATACGTACAAAAATACCTTTATGTAAATCATAACCGAGGTTAGTATATAGGAGGTTGGCCAACTTCAATTGGCGGCAATTCTCAGTGGTCTGCAGTGACGTCACAATCTTTAAAAAGTGGATCACGGAGTCTTATGACAGTGGGCCAGCCTCTTATATACTAACCTGGAATCATAACAGCTGTGTTTTTGTGTTAAAGATGTAAACACCCTGCAAGACAGTTTACGTGGCTCGTACTCATGTCAGTACAAGGTGCGTTACATTTTGTAACGACGGAAAATCTGCGCTTCAAACACATATCTGAGCAGTTGTTAATCATATACAGAACGATTTGAATGAGGTTTTTCTTGAAGACAGACGAATTTCAGTCTTTCCCACGTTACTGTTAAATGAAAATGAAATATTATTACAGATATATAACCATTTACAAGAACTTTTTCACTCAGTGAATGATGTTAAGTTTAGCGGTTCTCTCTGAAGGTTTGACTTCAAAAGCTGGGCAACTTGAAAATTTCCTCAAGAACACGATTGAAGCACTGATAAATTGTCTAACTATCATAACAGTTGAATTTGTCACTTTATTTTTATTTCCCACTTAAGAATGAACTTCTTCTTAGCAGGGCCAAAATAAGTAGTGTATTAGTTAGGTTATATAATATCTCGCATTCCTATAATGGAAGTCTTAACCCCAGCCATAGATGTTATTTTATTAAAATTATTCAGAATTTGACGATTGCATTCTGGAAGGTGTTTATGTAAAGGTAAATTTGAAAAGATTATTTAAAAACCACAGAAACAAAATGGCGGCTATTTAAATTTTTCAAATTGAAATACCATGAAAATGGCGCATGATACAAAAATTTTACGAGAGTAAAAAGTTGTATTTTATAATTTTACATAAAGATAAACCTCTTTTTTAATTTTACAACATTTTAATTTTTTTACTCTTTTATAACTGGTAAAATTTTTCAAATTGAATATTGAAAATGGCGCATAATAAAGTACAGGTAGAGTTTTATAATTTTACATAAATAGTCCAATTTTCCACGTATTTTCATTTACAACTGTAAATGAACCAGTTGTAAAAGGACGTTAAAATGAAAATATTAATGTAATTTGGAAAGATGAGTTTGTATCTTTATGTAAAATTATAAAATACAACTTTTTACTCTTTGTAAAATTTTGTATTATGCGCCATTTTCATGGTATTTTAATTTGAAAAAATTTAAACAGCAGCCATTTTGTTTCTGTGGTTTTATGAAATAATATTTTTTCTTAAATTTACCTTATGACACATAAACACCCTACCAAGTTTGAATGCAATCGGTCGCGTTCTGGAGATATTAATTTTGGCAAAAATACAAAATGGCGGCTACCAACGAAGAGTTTTAGGACCCATGTTTATAGGAACTTTTTGTTCCTTTTAGTAAGTATAACATAATGGCAGTTAATGGTGTGAGAACTCACCCTGTATAACAATACTGGTTGTTTACAAATGAATATCCGGGTTTTAACGCTTTATAATATTTATAGCACTGAACTTATAGTTATGAATTATACATCAAATGAAAGAGCCATTCAAACAGTGCGCATGCACACGCAACGTTTGGTGCAATTAAAGATGCAGTTGGTTTAACAACAGTCTACCCAACTGCTGGATTGGCCGCAAAGAGCCTAATGACAGAGCTTGTTTAGCATAGCCTCTACGGTCACCCGATGCAACGCCATACGATTTCTACCTTTGGGATTTTATTAAAGATCGTGCTTATGTGCCTCCACTACCAGCTGACCTCCCCGCGTTATGAAACAGGAAAGAAACAACTGTTTTAATAACTACTTAAGACAAATATCTGTGATGAACGTTCTCAAATGAGCTTCGAACGCTTCTGCTTGGAGCACCTTCAATCGAATTTTAAATTTCTTGACGAAGTAAACTGTTATCTGGGAAGAAGGATTTTCACGAACTACCTCTCGTTGACTTCTACTATATGTCACTATCAGTGTAATTTTTTATGTCCAATGATTAGTGCCTGTAAAATCTTCTGAAATGTGCATCCATTTCTTTTCCAGAAATTCCCACGCCAAGCGTTTTTAAGAAAACAGAACCGTCTAGAAAGTCCTTTGCTTGAACTGTAACTTGACTTCTTGTGTATGAAATGAAGCCTCATTTACTTTTAATCTTCGACCGCTGTTCCTTCAATCCCGTTTGTAATCAGCCCAATTTAGCGTCTTACCTGTTTTAATTAAAAAGTTGTTCTCTTTAGTTATATCATTGGATGAAAAAAACCCCGCATGCTATACCAATCCTACAATATATTAGAAGTAAGAAATATGATACAGCTGTTTGTTTCTAAATAAAAATCTAACTTATGTACAGTTCTAAACTTCTTATACCGGTTGTGTTTAAACGCATCTTTAATATACTCAAATGTACACTTAAAGAGTTGTTTTGTGTAAAGGCGAACAAATAGACCCTACAGATCCCCTATCCGCTTACAACAAATCTCTGTTCACACGCCAATAGGCAACAGTCATCGGTCAAACTACATCGGTTTTTTACCGCCCGTAATTTGCACTGTTATTAAATAACACAATAAAACTGTACTCAAGACAGACAGTTAATGAGTTAAGTGTCACACTAACGATCAAAAGCGTACTAATCTTAAGGCCTCTAATGTATTTATTTGTATCTTTTTCTAAAACTTTCCGAGTTTCTAATAAATTCGAATTTCTATTAGATTTAAAGGTCTAATAGTGAATTCATTTCATAAACGGCCTCTAATTGATAGCAAGGACAGTGTTATGTATCATGATCTTCTAAAACAAACCTAATAGATTGCCGAATTCTTGTTTCTTAAAGCTTGTCACTTTCAATGACGTCAGGCTAATACTGTTTTACTGTCAACCACAATAGACTCACGATTAAACACTATCGATTTTCAAGCGGTGTAGTTAAATTTAAATTATCTTTACAGTGAAATCTCAAATGGACCCTTCGTCTTTACTGGTTTAAAACGAGCGGTAAAAAGAAACTTATTCTCCGCACATTGTCTGAGGGGAGGGATTAGTAATCACACCATGCGGGATCAGGATAGGAGAAAACCTCTCTTTGTTAAATCATGAATGTGTGATACTTCATTCAGCTTTATATGGTAAACAACATTTAATATGTTAGAACTAAGTCTTAATGCGTAGGCTTGAGCGGCCGGAGTCATCATTAATTTCTAGGCTTTCGGTGTGAGACCGCGTCAGTGGACTAATATCTAATTGTCAGACGTTTTGCCCATTCTAAGATGTAGACAGCCATACACAGTTGAGAGTTCAAGCGTCAAGTATATAGTCCTGTCAGGGAAATAGGGTGTACTGCAGGTGTCCTGTTGGGGGTTGATAATAATGCTTTCCAGGTTATTGTTTTGATTGTTTTCGAGATAGGAATATCAATGATGTCTATATTATGGTTGATTTTTCATATTTTCTGTATTTGTGTGTCTAATAAAACAGAAAATATAGACAAATCAAATATAGCCGAGCATAGTTTTAACAAACATGCAATTTCATTTGACAAAACCACCTGTTGCTAGAGTGCAGTTTTATCACCCACGAGTACTCAGAGAGGCCATAGAAATTTTCAAAACCCCAACAATTTAAACAAGGATGATAGTGGACATATTTCTAACGCTTGAAATAAGTAACCCTTCTCACCCTATTAACGGACACCTGCAGTACACTTATATGAACACCCAACACACCTGGCAAACACCTGCAGTTACACCTGCCTCCTGCCTAGACTATAAATACTTGACGCTTGAACTCTCAGTCTCAGCTGTAGTTGAGGATGCCACATCTTAGAATGGCGACACGTATTAAAGGATGCATAAAGTGTTGTTGTTTACGTTTTAGCTATTTAGTTTAGTACGAGTAATTAGCTGTACTATTTATGGATTTGCTTGCACTTGATAAAACATTTGTACCGCACGAATTTAGATTTGTATTGAGCTAATTGACGCTGTATTTGGGAATGGCGCATTCAGAATAGTTGTCTTCTAACGTATAATAATCTATTTGCAGTTGAGTTAGTTAGGTTAGGTGATTGAATACCTAATCTCAAACCTATTTGTCATAATAAATCGTTAACTCTTTGCGGTGCAGTAGAGCGCGTCAGGCAGAATGAACAGCTCTACCACTCGTATAGCTGGTAACAAGGGATGTATGGATTAAGGAAAATAGGTTTTAAAGCTTGAAGTACCCTAGAATGTTATTTAAGGTTTGGGGATAATTTTTGTTTTTTCCACCTTTTTACTATTGAAAAGGTAAGTGGAAAATAAGACGTATACTTGTATTTTGCGTAAACATGATGGATGGTAGGGTCAGACTTAAGTGCACTACGATGTAACTGACTGAGGATTTCTTAACTTCGCATTTTCTTCCACAATCCATCAACATTTAACATCTTCATTTGTCTTGTTACACTTTTCTTACTCTTTCTTTTAAGTGCTTTCTTGACATTGCAAAAAACTTCAACTTAAGCAGGAAACAGAAATATAGGAAACACGTGGCTGTTTACTTGTCTGTGCTCAGCTCCATAAAGTCCAAGTACAAAGACAGTATATCAAGTAGCCAGGTAGAGTGGAAGTGATAAAACTCCATGTCCAAGTGACTTACAGCTCATAAAGTCTGCAGCCTGACCGTTATTTACTTAGCCTACTTTGTTACTAGTTCACTGTTATACGGCTGCACCACCAGTTTACTATGAGTAAGTGCTGTATGGTACTCTTCTCGTAAAACTTATAAACAAACGCTCATTCCGTTTTGAATATTGATTTATACAGATTTAAGTGAGAATATAGCGTATGCCCATTTATTATTGACCAAGGTATTACTCGTATTACTGTCAAGCGCCACGTTAGAACCCATCAAAGCACATTTATTGCGACCGTTTTCCATCGATAGTAAACAAATAGAATACAGTCTCTTGTTCAAAACTCACTCTTCTTCACTAACGATAAAAATATGATGTTTTAAACTCTAAAAAAAAACGATGTTCACGTCTGGTTATTCATCTAAGTAATATAGAAAACAAAAATGTTAAAATAAGAGTTGTGTGTTTTTAATAAATTCTTCGTTGTTTGTTACAGCAGAGAGCCGGGCACGTGTGGATTGATGCTTTCAACCCTTTGCCGTTAGGGATTATGGCCCACGCAACACCCTTATATGGTGAATAACGCTGCTATACAGGGCAACTGATGTGGCGCACCAGTTCCAGATACTGATGTGGGCGCACCATCATCTGCACGAGAATAGTTTTATAGGGTTTTATGAAACAGCACAAGTCAAGTCTAGAACTTTCAAACTGGTTTCTTCATTTTCCCAATTGCCTATGTATATAAAGTTTACAAATCAAATGTGTGTAAACATTTTGATTTTTTTTGTTTAAGTATTTTAAAGATGTTAACCACTAAAGAGTGAAATTAAATGGAAACGCACGTATAACGATAATGTGTGAGATTTTTCTATATAGATACAGTTTACGCATATAATACGGTAACTCAAGGCATGTTTAAAACTAAAGAATATTTCAAAACATATGTTGTGAGGAAAACTGGGCCCTATGCAAGTTGTATTAATTACATTACTTCAGGCAACCAAAGCTAAGATAATAGCTTACACATAACCACAATGGATATCGTGATTCCTAGTAAATGTCCTTAAATTGGGAATAACTACACCTGTCCTAGCGATATAAATGAATAACTCTATTTCGTAAGTACAAATTTATCACATATTTGACTTGGGTTTTAAACCATTAATTTAATTTCATTTAATTTATTTTATTTTACATTTATTTTATTTTACATTTATTTAAACCCGTACGAACCTGGGCTATGATTACTCTTATAAGCTACTGCAGAAACTCTTTCTCTCTGAGATGTCTCACGGAAGTACTTAAATTTAACTTAAGGCACGCGGAACTCGAGCTTGAAGTTTCAGAAACGACTTTTGTAAACAAAGTTGTATGCGAGTCAAAATGTTCAGCAGGTAGAGTTATTTCCATTGAAATTCACGAGGAAACACAAGGTAGTTAATGCTTGTTATATGTAAACATTATAAGTATAAATAAAATGATTAAGGTCCAACCCTCGATTATGGATAAATGAAATAAACTTACCACCATTCTATTCAACGTTTCACGAAGTTGTATTGATTTGTCTTATTTCCAATATATTGTCTCTAACTTAGACGAAATTTAGTACGCTAAAGAACCTTGCGAAGATTCTAGAAAAGAAATTAACGTTGATTACTGTGCAGATTGAAGAAGTAAAAAGTAACATTTTGGATAGTTTTAATTTAAATACAGATTTTCAAAGATTTTTTGCTATTTTGTAATTTCTCTTATTACTGTAATACTCTATCATTCCATTGCCATCCAGTTTTACTCTTGCGGCCTATTTATTGGTACTTGTATGCAATTTACTTTAACACACGCCGTGTTTCCATGACAAATATACAAAGTACCATTAGTTTTCTCCTAAACTAACCTCAGTAAAGGAAATTCGATACACTCATGCCAGCAATTTTTAACCAATTTGTTTTTCACCACTTGTCTTTAAGCCTTGTGTGATGGTTCAGTATACCCTCAATAGCGGGTTTGGAGCTAACATATTTACTATTCATTGAGTATTCTTTTTCTCATAGAAAATGTACACTTTATTGTGGTGTCGATAAATGTACCAATATTTGACTGCACTTATGAAAAACTGGATTTGCAAAACTCAGAGTTATCTTACTTTTTGAATGGTTGCTTGTAAAACCAAAAACTACAAATTGGTGAAGATAGCGTTTTAAGAAAAACACGGGTTGCTCATTTTAAAATACTAATCTAAAATTTAGTACTGTTTGGATCAACTTCAAATAACTAACTCTAAGGTTATACTCCTGGGTACCAACAACAAGGGGCTTAAGTTACTCTGAGAAAAAAGTGCAATTCTTTCGTAATACACTCTGGACAAAATTAACGCAACGCATTGATTTTTCTCTTAATTTGATTCATTTGTTCTTTATTTCAAAATTGGAATTTTTTGGGCTGAATGCAAGTAAATATTTAATTTAATAAATCAGCAACAAAGGCATATGCAATATAGTTCTACTAAGATCAAATGTATGGTACTCATCTTATTTATAGATTGTTTGACATTTTATTAGTGATGCGTCAATTTTGTCCAGGAGTTTATTATTATTGTGTTAAGAGATAATGTCAAAACAAGTCAATTGTACAATGACAATAAACGTATGTTATGTTATTGTTGATTGACATCTCAAAATGTACATTACCGAGTTTAGTGACTTAACATGTGATTGAACAGGCACATTGTTGCTGGTAGCCTACCACCATCGCTTTGCCATGCAAATGCAACTGTAGAGAGATGATCGGGTTCAGTGATAGAGTTGTTAAAATCTGTACATGAGGTGATGTAATGCGCTACGCTAAAATTGACCGTGAACCCATATATTTTATTCCCATTGTACAAATGTGTGTTTTACCTTAAGCTATAACTATGTTTGTTCAAAATACGTGGTTGCATAACTTTTGCTTCTGGAAAGGTATACGGCGCCGGATGTGTTGCCGTGTAATTTGGCTCCCTTCCGCACCGCTTTGGCAACTCAAGCGAAACATGTACTTGCTTACACAAACGGTTGATCTTCAATAAAATCTATATTTCGTCCGTATACTTTTTTAAATAGACGATATTAGGCGTATGGTACTTTAAAAGTATATTAAAATTACGGTACGAGCCTTGTGTACCACTTATTCGCACGTAGACTTTAATGACGAGTTCAAGGACTTCTCGTGGGCTAAAGTCTGGTAAAAATCTGTAATGGGCCTTTTTTATGGAGATGATTATATTTATTTAGCCGGGAGAAAACGGGTATGTTTACATAAATTTGAGTTGGCCTGGGCCCAAAATCTCCCCCTTCCTAACAATCCCTTCATTTTTGTAATCTAACTAAACCGCCGACCAACAGCCCAGTTCAAAACGTGTAATCCCTAGAATACCCCGATTTGGTAACGGATGCTTCGAACAGTAGCGTATATTTTTATAGACACTAGTTCCCCGCTGGGAGAATATTTACCCGGGAAAGATCCATTACAATGTATCTGGAAAAAAAGAAATTAGGGTTAGGCCGTATCCGTTCTCCCAGACACAATGTCAAGAGGCTTTCAAATAACTAAGAGTCTTGACAGTTGCTTCACTATTTATCCAATTGAGCATTATCTATTCTAGAGGGCAGTACGCTAGAAAAAGAAAATTCTCACGGTTACAGCATCATACGTAGTATATTGCACCACTAGGTCCTAAAGTGATACTTTTTGGTAAAATTTTAACGGTAAATGAGCGAAGTACAAAAAGACAATTTCGGAACGAGTGATGAACGATACTTTTTGTCATAATGCAAATAATAATAAGAAATAAATGTCAATGAAGGTTTTGACATAATAAATAAAACTGAAAGTAAACATTAGTTTACACTGATTCACCTATTTAGCCCGACCTACGTCCCCCACAGCGACATTACATTGTCTGTGTACATCAGGCACAGCTATCTTTAATGGACGAAACGTGTTAAAGGTTTAGAGGGCAGAACAAAAGAAGAAAAGAAAAAAGGATCATGCAGTTCTCGGGTACATTCAAAGACAGCGCCACCGCCTTCATGTGGTACATTTTTGATTGGCTGTTTTAGATCCGGCTGACGCTGGCGTTTGACGCTTCACCCGAGACGACAATGCGATTGGCCCAGAATTTTGTTATTTTAAACACTGCTGGCTGACAATTCATTTATTTTTTTTGATACATTTTCGGTCTTGTTTAAATATGGTTAATGTTGACATGTTCACTTTCTAGGTAGGGTAGCATGGTTGACGAAGACTTGTCAAGTGATAACGCTCCCTGCGAAATTTGTAAAGTAGTAATTCCTAGTGATGGAAATGGTTTATTTTGTGAAGGATTTTGTGGTAAATGGTACCATCCTACTTGTATGGATATAGATCTTGACCAGTACGGTAAGATTAATGAGTTAGCCGACCTTGTAAAGTGGTTCTGTAAACCATGCGGCGTCAAAGTTGATAAACTTGTTGCATCTGACGATAGTGTTGGTAATTTATCTAGCCTGCGCTCATCAGTTGAAGAGCTACTGAAAATTGTTAAAGGAGTTGTTAGTGATAATATTCTTTTGAACTCTCGTCTTGACGATTTGTCTGATAAACATAATAGGTTAAGTGAATCGCAGCGTGCACCGGATGCTGGTGCAAAAAGTCAAAGTGCCGAAAGAAGTAGCAGACGAAATTTGCGTGTCTCAAAAAAACAGCCTACAGATTTCACAAATCAGAATAACATCAGTTCGAACAGTCGGGCTTCAGAAAGTATCGATATAACAATCGATACTGCTGAGCAGAGTAACAGAGCAGAAAAAAAGAACTTTAACCTAGAAGTAAACAACGATACGTTTCCAACCCTACCTCTGAAAGAAAGTCCTAAGGAAACTGACGAACAAAGTGGATGGCAGTTTGTAATACAAATACGTAGATCACAAGGTAAGGCACAACATAAGCCTATTATTGGAAGTAAAGAGACTGGTGACACTGTAACGAAAGTGAAGGCTGTTGAAAAGCTAAGCTGGATATTTGTGTCTAGGCTATCTAAAGACTGTACTAATGAGGACATTGTAAACTATCTAGAACAATCTGATGTCAAGGGTGAATGTGTTGACCTTAAACCTAGGTATGACTCGTATAGGTCATTTAAAATAGGAATCACTCCCGACTTGACCTCTAAAGTCTTGACTGATTCCTTTTGGCCACAAGGTACCTTAGTACGGGAATATGTGTCTAAAGCTAAGTCTAAATCGTTTGTTCCTTCCAGGACTTTTTTAGGAAAGACATAGTTACTCTCCCTGATAAACAATCTTCTCTCAAGCTATGTTCCGCTGTGAACCTATGTGGTACACAGGAGATAGACGTTCTTTGTGTTCAGGAACATTGGCTTGTAAGCGACGAAATTTTATTTTACAGTAAGTTGTTTGACCTAAAAGTTGTTTCTTACTATTGTAGACCGAACCCGAGAGAGGGTGTTGCAATATTTCTTAAGGATTCCCTTACTTTTGAAGTAATTGACCTAAGTGATTTCTGTGAGGACTTCCAAGCAGAATTCACAGGTATAATAATAACTGATCTATCACTTGTTGTCGTGTCTATGTACAGATCACCCAACGGCAGCATGGAAAGATTTCTGTTCCTCCTTGAACTATGCCTAGCATACTTGATCACACTAAACATGTCTGTGGTCATTGCTATTGACCATAATATTAACCTGCTTGGTCAATCACGTGATTCAGTTGACTTTCTGAATGTGCTCCGTAGTTTTGATTTGTATGAAACCGTGCGTCAGCCGACGAGAGGTGTCTCATCCTTGAAACAACTTCATCATTAACATGGACCGCAGGACCTACATGGTTGAAGTAAGCCGGGACCAAATTGCTGATCATAAACATCTACTTATGACTGTTAGCACTAAGTCTAATAACCATTGTAAGATGCCAAAGCTGGCTATGTTTAGAATAATGTCTAGCTCAAACATCCAACTCTTTAGGTGTGACCTTGCCCTCAATGTGGGCTTCTGGTTTAACTTAGTAAGTCAACTTCCAGCTGAGGAAGGGTTTGAATTGTTTTTTGTAAATTTTCAGCAGGCCTTCAATGTGTACTTCCCCCTTAAGAGCAAGAGGTGTAACTCGAAGAGTGTGGGGCAAAGCCTAAGATAAATAACTGGTACACCCCTGAGCTTGTCAATCTTAGAAACTATATAGTTTTGATATGTGACATGGTTAAATCTAGACCTGACCTAACTGTTCTTCTAAGTAACCTTAGGAAAGAATATAAATGTAAAATAAAGGAAGCTAAGCAAGTAGCTAAAGCTAACTATGCTATTAACTCGTCAAACCCCTGTAAGTCAGCTTGGGACTTGATAAAGCAGCATAGGCCACAGTCAGCTGCTTGTGCCTCGAACTTTGCTACAGCAAATGACTTCAATGACTACTTTATTGAGTCTATCGATACCATTGTAAATAATGTTCCAGTAAGTGTATTTGATCCTGTAGATTATGTCAATCTTGTACCCGCAGTCCCTCATAGTTTTGATTGGGAACTCATACAATCTACCGATGTTGTAAATATTGTACATAGCTTTAAATCATCTAATAGTAAAGACATCTATGATATGAGTGCTAATTTTCTTAAAGAGGTTATTCATGAAATTGCACTTATTCTTACATAGCTTATCAACTGTTGCCTATTGACTGGTGTTTTTCCAGGTTCTCTGAAGATCTCTAGAACTGTGCCTATTTATAAAAAAGGGGCACATGATCAGGTATCGAGTTACAGGCCGATAAGTCTTATCCCTGTTCTCTCTGAGGTATTTGAGTCTGTGATGTTACAGCAAATGTATAAGTACTTTGAGTAGCACCACCTCTTGGTCCCGGCCCAATTTGGTTTTAGGAGGAATAAATCTACTGTCCAGGCAGTTGATCATTTGATTCAAGTTATCCTCAAGTCGGTTGAGGAAAAGACAACAACTTCAGTTCTCCTTTGTACAGAAAAATCACCCAAAATTATTGACCCTACCCGCGCCGTGAAAAATAGATGACCTTATAGTTTTAGCCAGCGTACTCAGTGGAGATGGGGTGGGTATCTTTGCGCGGTGGTGGAGTGTCGGGTAATGAGAGGGTCATCAAACAAGGAGCTCGATGTTCAGTTGCTCGGATTTGATAGGGCGCCACCTAGTTGAAGCGAAGACAACACTGCAGGGTCCAACCAGGAAATTTGTCACCTGCTCGCAGAGTTCACTTGTCCGTAACTCCTGCCTATCACACACACTCCTACGGGTCCTCTACTTTGAGTAAACTAAAACCGTGGATCAATGTGACCTGACTTCTAATTTTGTATTTAAAATAGTGTCTGGTTATCTGTTTTACTCTGTCACTAATACCCTTGTGTGGTGGGCACTACTAATAAAAGTCCAACAGTTTAAATCTGACAGTATATATTTCACCAAGTTTAAGCCAAAGAAATTTCAGAGTAACACAAGAACAGTAAACTCTTTGACTTGTTTTACAATTTATTCCAATCAACCTTCGTAGAATAAAAAAAAGGCACAATATCAATTACAACCCTTTTATATAACCACCAAATATCAGAGCACCAATGCCATACCAAATATTGGGGCACAAATACAGTACAAAATATCGGGGCACAATTGCAATACAAACAAAATCAGTGCACCAATGCAATACAAAATATCATAGCACAGACTTCAATACAGGTTCCTAAGAATACAAGCAATAACAAAATATAAATATACAACAGCAAAAATATGTACAATAGACCAGAGTACAGTAAATACCAGGCCCCTGAAATAACACAGTCCCAAATCTGTAGACCGGATGACAAGGTCCCTCGTTGAATCCAAGAATAATCAAAGTTTATCACTCACCGTCCGCGATAACGTCCGGTTCGCACCGATAAGCACTCACACACAAGTACAGAGGAGGGTGGGTGATGTCCGGATGCGATGACTGGCGCAGCGGTGAGTCAGTAGTCTGTCCAGCGACGACAGCCGCTTCCGTGTAGCCAAAAAGTCGGGTACAAATCCAGGAATCGGGAACCAATTGCCCTTAAACAACAATCCAAAACTAAATAGTTTGGGGTCCTGGTATTTCGTGTTTGAATACAAATTCAGTAACATTAAAATATCAGTGGCATACAAGTTTGATAAAGTTATTTACAATTTGTTTACTTTTGGATTTACAACATTATTTACATTAAGTACAAATATCTGGGTCATAAACAGCCAGAATATATTTGAAGCATTTACATTAAGTTTACAAGTTACCAATAAACATTGCTGCTTTGAAGTGATATAAAGAATTTAGTTTTTAAGAACCAATAAAAGTTTTATTAAGCCACTAGCATAAAATGGTAAAATATTTAGACAACTGTGGTTTGCACACATGTTACTGAGAATTACTTTTAAACAAATAATGCACATAATATTAAACATAAGCAATACACATAAATAATACAGTTTATACAAGAACTTAAAACTCTATTTTGCACAACAAATACACTTTAAGAACTAGCCTGTGGCACTAAGGATAATTTTAGTTGTCCAGTTTTACTTTAGCTTTGAACTAAAATGCATACTTTTAACAAGCTTAGAGTCTGGGCTCTATTGTTATTATTTTTAACTAGCCAAAATATTCATATTAACCACACAGAAAAAAACATTTTAACAGGGCTAGCCTGGCTTATAAATTTTTCAAGATGACATGCAAACATACAAGTAGAAAGTTATATTTTAAAGCATAAATCAAAATAAAGCACTAACAACATGGTTATTAATAGTGCAACAGTAAAATATTTTGAAAACGCTACTAGAACATTTATGAGTTAAATTTACAATTATTTATTACACAGACATAGAACGATTTAAACAATTATTTTACATTTACTTTTATAAAAACATTTTGATACTTAATTTACAGTCTGTGGATTCAAGTTACTGCTCATTTACACTGAGATTGAAACTTAATTTGTACTAAAATCCCTTTTTACTAAAATTGGACATGATTTTGCAATCTGAAATAGCATGTGAGTTTGTTGCAAGTAACTACTGGTATCCCAAGACAAGGCTTTTAATAGATATTTAGATTTACCCTAAATTAATTAAAATGTCACTCACTTAAAGTCTAATAAGTAATTAAGGCATTGTAGAGGCTCACCTTGCTAAATAATTATCTCTAGCACTATAAATCCAGCATAGCTGTAGGGCACTTGAAGTAGATTTCGGCACAGAAGAAACAGATCCAACATTCAGCACGAAATCTCAGCTCCGAATGACCTGATCCAGAATGCTCAGTGACTCATCACAAAGCCAGGTGATACTGAAGATAAGGCACATTACAATGTCTCTGCGGCAGGCATGCATGAACTGGTCCGGTTGGTGACTCACCAGGTCAGTTGGTCTTCAGTAATGCCTTACGGAAATACTGTGAACTGGCATTTTAGGAGTTCCTGCAAGTTCAGGCTGCCGTCCGTTGTACGCAGCAGTAGGGGCACGTATTTTATTTTTCAAGGGGCTAACTTGTCGGCGCGCTTCGACAAAGTATATAACATTAATTAAATTCAAGAGATCAGCTCCAAATTTATAGCCGAGATGGAATAAAAATAAAATTATCACAAACTCATTTCATTCTCCAGTAAAACAGCCTTCTACAGCCTTGTTCATCTTTGATACTTTGATACTTTGATTTCACAGCCTAGATATTTTAAGGTGAATATGAAATTGACTGTGTAGTCTTGTTACAAACTGGGCCGACTGTTCCCCAGTTTGGGTCATTAATTAATAGCCCAATGACCATGGACCAACGGCTTTACGTGACTTCCGAACCAGCCATCGTGAAAAGAAGAATCTGATTTCGAAGCACACACTGTACCACTGAGCTATGACCACCCCTTGTCTTACCACAACACATTTAACTAGAAAACTACAAAATGTGTTGTGTATGAAACCAAAGGCAAAGCCTGCAAAAGGCTTAATCCAGTCTAAATGGCAGCTTTTTCTTAACAAATTCTTAACTCTTTAACCTCGACGATTTTTTTACCTTTTCAGGCTTTTCACATGAACTCACAGCGTTGTAGCTTAAATAATCAAATTTTGTATTTGATTAGTTATTTTACTTTGGTCAAACGTCGAATTAGCGGGACGTCCACTATCTTCAAAAGGACTAACTTCAATCTACGATAGCTCAGTTTAAAACTGACAAAAAAGTAAACAAAAAACACTACTTTAAACGTGTACTATATAGGGCTACTCGTATTTGATTTGTCACGTCAATTTAGAAGTGAATAAGAAGAGCATTGCAAAATTAATTAAACCCTCCAATATAAAGCTTTAAGTTGTAAACTATTGTTTAAAAAAACGAGGTGTTACGTCTGTCCGGGAGATGCTCTGTACATATGACGTCATGTATTGGATGTCAATAACAGTTCAACTGAGGTTCATCTGAATTTCATGAAGGCCCGTAACTGGTAATAGGCATTCAATCTGCTGGAAAATATCAATATTTCCAGCTTTTGAATACAAAATGTGCGTTACGAATATTTTATTGGTTGCTTTACGTGTATTGGTTAAGGGTTAAGCAGCTGAGGCCGTCATCAGCAAGCTGTTGACTACCAGACCCGCAATCAGCATGGGAAACCACACCAGTCGAAGAAGGACACAAAGCCTCGGCTATCACATCCGCAAACAGTGACCCCGGTCGAGAGACACCTCGTCGGTTAAAATAAACACCATCCCGAGAGACATCTTCACTGCCAACACAGCGATTTGCCTCATTGAACTTTGCCTCATTGAAATTGTTAATTTGAAATTGACTGGGACTCGTGGCGTGGTCCTGTAATCCAGCTTCATGGAGGTCAGGTTTTGAGGATGATATAGGTCTAAAGCGGCTCAGATAGTCTCAGTGATTATCTGATGATACCCGCATCAACTCCCACCACCGTTTAGACATATCAGACCATCACCTGCGTGGTTCGGAAGTCACGTTAAGCTGTTGGTCCTTGTATTTCCATTGGTCATTGGGCTATTAATTAATGACCCATTCTAAGGAAGAGTCGGCCTTAGTTTGTAACAAGACTACACCTCGTAACTCATTACTACCACTCATCACACTCATCCTTCACCACATATTTGCCTTAAAATACCCTCATGAGAGTGGTCGGCATCTCAAATAGTGATTTAGTGATTTAGTGAGTGTTCTTCTAAATTAAATACACGTTGTTATTTGTTGCTCTCAAAACGTCTGTTTATGGCAAGTGTAATGACATTCGAAAGTTACGCTTTCATTTTCTGAGAATAAAAGGTATGATATCACGATCTATTTATTACTCTCTAGGAAGGGTAAACCAAGATCGTAGGCTAAGGGAGGGAAATAAATGGAGAAGGAAATAAAGAAAATATGTATTTTGGATTAATGGTAACAAAACATTTAATTTGACAAATAGCCCAGGGAGTTATCGTTTTGACCATTTAGATAATAATCTTTATGCGTAGACCTAAGCGGCCGGAGTCATCACTACTATCTTCAATATTCTACAGACTATCTTCTAAATTGTCAAACGTACTAACATCCTAAGTGTAGTCATCAGCTAAAACACCAGTCGAATTCAGGGTGGAATGTTAGACAACTTAGAAGAGTATACTTACGCGGTATGTTAGCGGTAGTCTAAAATAACAATATTTTTATGATTGACTCTTGAGATATTTTCATCAGGTTGTAATAAATTTAAGATCACGCAAACTCATATTCACACGTTTGGCGTAGTGGAACTAAATTGCGTTCTGGAACTAAAATTGCTGATGAGATACTAGTCAAATCGTATTAATGTAATTGTATGTTCTGTAATTTTAGTAGTATCTTCGAGTTAACATACATCACAAGTTTAATGTTATTTTCGATCTAGCAAGTCAGTAAATATGAAGAATACATTTTCAGAGCTGAATATCGTCAGTTTAATCTTGCTAAACCACGGAGTAATTTCCATGACAATGAGTCAAAGCATAAGCCTCTTGCTAACCTAAGTGTCTGGCTGTTAAACGTAAACGAGGATAAAGTGGCTTTCCCTGTAAATATTAAACATGTTTCTCTATAAAGCAAGTCATGTTTTGCTGCATAGAAATGCTTTGGTGTACGTAAATTTGTACTATCTCCGACTTTCAGCCATTGAAAAAACTGTACAGTTGATTAAATTTATTTCACTCTGTCTGTTAGCTGAAATATTACTTACATTGAAATTTCAATCAAAATATAATAACTGTTTTAAGGTAATAATAAGAGCGATGCAGTATTACAACTTTGCTTATTGCCATGACCTATGCAATCGTTAATTTAATCAATAGCGTTTGTTGTCAAAAGCAACCGAGCAGATCCTAGAAAGGTGGTGCTTGTAAGGGAAGTTGCTTAAAAAATTGTGTAAAGGTAAAAAGGTAGAGGTTTTCTTGTTTAACGAGGCGAAGTTAGGTCCTCTTTGACACACAACCAACCTACCTTTACCTAGCGTTACCATATGGTCACATTACAGATAAGCCTACACATCACATTGTATAAATGTTTAAAATGAAACGTACATAAGGCATACATGTAATACTACGTATAACGTCTTATTATGATAAGGGTTGTTTTAAATACATACAGGGTGAGTTTTAAATGTCCCCCACCTTAACTTTTGAAAGAAGAAATATTTTTTAAAACCCTTCGAGGAATGTTTTACTGGATCATAAAGTTTGTTTTCACAGACTTCGAATCACTCACCCCTAATCCAAAAACCGGGGAGGGGAGCGCCCGCTGTTTCAATGGGTATAACAAAAAATGGGTGCCACAAGAGCGGGGTTTGTATTTAAAAGATGTGGGGGCCCTCCCCCCGGTTTTTGGGTGGGGGTGGATGACACAAAGTACGACAAAGCAAACTTTAGACTTAAATCACTACCGAAAGAGTTTTAAAAAATATTTCCTTTTTCAAAAGTTAAGGTCGTGGTTGGGGACATTTAAAGCTCGCCCAGTGCAGTTCAAAATTCAGTGCAGTCGATAAGCTCAATATTTTGGTATAAAGTTACCTTTTATTTGTAGTTTATTTTGAACAGAGTGCAACCTAACGCAAAATATAAAATAAATATAGTAAATAATACTTTTTTTAATCCAAAATATGTGTTTACTCTTTATAAAATGAACTCGCTTAAGTACGGGCTTCAAATTAGTCTAACCAATCAATATTGATTAAAACAGTGACAATGACGCTGCAAGCCTTGCAAGTGTTAATGATTTCGAGCCACTAAAAACTACAAATCCTCACTTAGTCTGAGTCACACAAGTGTTTGAAAGGAGTCATTGCAAAGCTTCACTGTCCTCAAAACAAGCCTTGGTGTTTTAAACATGTCTAATAAAACAAAATGTTAAGTACTTATCCAGGGTTGTATGGAGATGTATTTTTGCTCTGTTTAAATTAACGTGTGTTTACAAATCTTTAAAACCTGTTCTTTAGATTTTTAAAAGGCATTTTCTTGTTCGAATTAACGTTGAGAAAATGTACCGAATGACATTTTCATTTTAAATTCTCTAACTTCAAATGGCACTTTTCAATTTGTAGGGTTCTGCATCGTCACTATTTCCACAACCATGGCTCAGTTAGAGACTTCTAAATACGAGTACGTTTTAAATAGCGCAGATTGAAGTTCGAAAATTTCAAATGAAAAAGTCTTGACTAACATTCTTGAACGTTCAACCTTAAAGTTTATCTTAAGAGGTTGAATAGGAATGAGTAGTTACTGTGTGGCTTAACCTCCAGAAATGATGGTCTAATATCATGCAAACCAGGAGTCTGCTGCCGGATCTACAGCCTGAATACGTTTACTTAAGTAGAAGTCAAGAGAACCCTGGTGAGTGGTTTCTCCATGATAAACTGATTGTATTCACTTTTCAATAACCCTATGCTGAAGCATTCATGTCGTGTAAACCAATTAGATAAGACTCGTACACCTTATGTTACTAACAAAGCCGGTCTACTTAACTGTTCACTCTTCTCCAAATATAAGAGAACGTAAGGGATACACTGAGTCAATCTTGTCCTCGTCCATTAAAACCATGAGCTTTTAAAATGAATTCAATCATAAAACCGCACTATTTTGGACAATTTCGATTCCAGTTGTACTATTTTCCCCCAGAAACTGATGTACAACAACAAAAGCTAATAGTTGAAATTCCGGAGGCGATCCATACATCAATTAATTTAACTATTAATCTATAAATGTCAAAAGCTAATAACGAGCAGTTTGTCTTATACTAACGACTATCAAGCCTTGTTTACTCATTTAGATATCTAACGCTACCACTAAGTCACCTGACATTATTATTAGTGGTGGCGGGGAGGATTGACTCCTGAGAAAAGAGCTACGAAAATCACACGATAAAAACCCGCTGACAACTCCCAACCAAACCAAACTTTGATCAGTTTTCCTAATAGCCTTAATGTAAATCAGCCTGGCAGTTGAGCGGGCTCCTGCTTGGCACCTACTGGGTTTAAAACTCATCACTGTTACAGCCTGTCAGCTGATATGGATGAACGGTGCTATGGATTGATCTCAGCCGACAAATGCGTGCAAAGCGCGACCTCGCTGCAGTAAGCGGATCCTACTTATTGAATATATCGAGTAAATCAGCTTATACCACATTTCATCATTCACAGTCACCATGTAATGATTGAATGAACGTCACGTATGATAATCCGCTTATTTAAACGAACGGTTCGCATAATTCTCTTTCGTCGATTACAACCTATAATTTGTGAATACGGTTAAATCTTTGAGGAAAACTTGAAAACAGTTTTAAAGCACATCTTAAACGTGACCTTGTATAATAATCTTGCATTTGGTGATTTACAACTGCAAAATAAAAAGGTTCGAGAGATATCTTATCGAAGACTATATCACGATAACAACCATTGTTGTTTTGAAAATACATGGTCTTTTGACGGCAATTTGATTTACTTAACCACTAAAGTAAATAAACACCTATTATTAAAAAACTATTTTAAAGAAATATATTTCACAAAAGATTGAAATACTGATGTCGATAGGTAGTGTTGCTATTAAACCGCAATGTATGTTTTGTAGCAAACAATAACATTTGAAACTATAACTAAATACGTTTCAACTAACAACTACATGTGAGAAGCTTAATTAATATAAAACAGCTCCTAGCATGCGATTTCGACTGACAAAATTAGTAAATTAGCACAATAATTCAGTAAAATGGTTTTTGACGATTCAGTGGAACTTACCAACCTAAAGTAGTTCCAACAATGATACGGTTTGTATAAAAGCTCAACACTCAAGATAATTTCACTTTTCGTCAATTTATTGTCACGAAATTTATACAAAAAGTGCATTTCTTCAACATTAAACTCTAACTTGTTTGACTTATTCGAAACTTCCATTGTACCCAACTTACGCTAATGTGAACTAAGGGTTTCTTTAATGTAAAGATCATCTAGCTTGACAAAAACACTAAAATAAACACGATTTAATGCAGTTTTATCTATGATGATGTCAGAGAGCATAGTAGGGTGGAGCAACTTAAAAACATCGTGTTTATCTTACCTAATTACTTATCTTACTTATTTACCTACTCACTCAGTTCTTTTATTGTAAGATAGATATATAATTGAACTATAATGAAAATAAAGGTGATATTTCACCTTCGAAAATATTGATAATTGTAATTAATAATTGTCCTTAAACATATAACAAACGTATGTTATACTTTTCATTTGTAACATAAAACTTACCAGAAAGGTAAATAAAACAGTGCTTTTCTCGACTTATTTCCAAATTTTTGTTCAGTAAGGTTCAAAAGAATAACATCCAGGATTGTTTGGTCCGTTAATTTCTATGAATAATGGAGCAAACTCTCAACCCACAGTACAAAACATATCAGACCATTAAAACTCTAGCAGTATTTCCCTGCTTGACCTTTCGGAAAATATATCAAGTTTTACTCCGTTATAAAATCATTTCCATATTTTACAAAATATGTATATTTGGCATAATTGAGCAAACACCAAATGAATAACATTTGAAATGATACAAGAAATTATTTGCGATTTTCAAGTATGTATATACATATTCAGGTTGTTCAGCAAAAACTACTATAATCACTACTAGTTGCCTTACCACCAGCAATACACACCATGGTCATGAGTTTATATGTTAATAAGGTTTAAATGTAAGTAATGGTCATGTTGTTTATTATTTTTAAGCTCTTTACGTTCTTAGACGATTGAAGAAAAAGTTAATTACATTACCTAGAGTACATGTTCAGGTATGGTAACCATAATTTACGACAAAGGAACTAGCATTGTTCTTAAACGGGTTTTGAACTATAGTTGGATACTTAGCGAAAGAGTTGACGCTTTCTAGAGTTTTGATGATGTCGTAAAAGTTGAGATTGAGCTGTAACAATAACAACCAGAAAGGATTAGTTACCGTGGCTTCAGAAGATGTCTTTTAGTGGCTATATTACTTAGACACTATTTACAACCCTGCAAAGCCAAATGTAGTGTAACAAAAACGTGATTTCTTTCTGGAGTGATAAATGGTTTGCTACAAAATTTAGTAACTTACGGATTAAATAAAAAGCCTGAACATTTCCTTTTTTAGAAGGGCAACCGTACACGTTATCGGCCACATACTCGTTTATATCAAACTAATTCTAATGTGCTAATCTAGGTCGAATATGAGAGGCAAAAGTAGGCTTTTCAATTATTGGAAAATACCGCATAGATTAGATTCTGGCTGACGAACCAAGGGAAGTACTGCACTCGATGTTGAAACTGTCAAAAGATGACCATTTGGTTCACATGGCAACGTATGAAGAGCCATGGAGAAGATAAAAATGTGATACTGAGGAAATGGCTGACTTATCCAGCATTGTCCTCTTGTTACTCACAAGCGAAAACTACAGCATGCTCAGCTAATTCAAGTGTTATAAAATAAAAATATGCGATCTAGAAAGAAAACACGAAATTCCCCGTGCGCTTGATTTCTAATTATGAAACATGTAGTGATAACTGATAAAACATGTCTTTAGACAATCAACTACAGTGAGTAGACAAGGCTCATTAGGTTTGGTACAGGTACACCCAGACTCAAAGAGACCACAGCTCACCAAGCCGGATCAAACAGAATAGTATTTTGCGGACATGCCTTAATCTAGAGAGATGCTAGAAAGATACAATTTTATTTGAAATGTAATATTGTCGAGAACATACTGTTGTAACGTAAACTATAATAATTTAATATAATATACCTGTTTCTATTTTTGTTATTGTGTTACATGTGTTTGTATAATCTGTGTTGAAATAATGTAAAGCTATTGTTCCATAGAAAAAAGTTCACCACTAAATTACGACCGTTATTGTAGCGGTGAACGTAACGGTGACGGTGGACGTAACACAATATTTAAACAGATGTAGACAAAAACAACTTTTGACATGCTGTTTTTTTAGTTGTCAAAGTATGTAGTAATGGACAAGCTAGACTTTTGTTTACAAAACAAAATGTGTCACCTGGTGAGAAAAACCTTAACTAGTTTTCACCGCTAACTTTACGTCCACCGTTTTCTAGGAAACCACTCTCATCTGATAACATTGAAAACAAAACTCACCGTCATATTACGGTCGTAATGTAGCGGTCATCGCTTTCTAGGAAACCATAGCTTTACTCTATTGCTTGAAACAAAGAACACATGTTCTCTAATAATAATAAACATTGTTCACCCAGCTCTTGTTAAACGTGTGTTGTGTTCCTTCTCTCTCTACCTCAATCTTTATAATTTAAACCTTTCTCATTCTCTTTCTTCATCATACTCATTTATTTTTCCTCACTATATCTTTCTACTTACTTATCTCATCTACCTCTCTCTGGCCCTTCGAGTTTCTCTCATTTTAAGCCATTCCAAAACAACTGTTGAACACATCATGTCATCATCAGTTTTAAATTGGGTTACAGCAACAACGTAGTTAAGTTCTGATATGATTTGATTGTGTGGACGCAAATCATTGATGTTGACTGAAGTGGATTGCAATAAGAGTGTTATGAATACATAGAAGCATATGTCAGCAGACATATACGCAAGGTGGTATGAGCAGCTGTCGGACTCTCTCTGACTTAGGTTTCATTTGTAACACTGTTCGTGTTTGTGAGAAGCCACAAGGTTGGTAGGTGTTGATTGGAGTGGGTGGTGGGGAGAGTGTTATGAACGCCTGGAGGCATCTGTCAGCAGTGAGATAAGCCAGGTGCTAGCAGCAGATGCTGTCAGACAAACACACTCAGTTTTCACCTGACAAAACCACACTTTGGTGTTTCAACAAGCTGGACTTGAAGGTGTATATTTTTGCGTCGATATTAAACTTGATTCAACATAACTTGATTCAAAAACCGGTAACAGTATTTTATCACTAGGTCTTAAAGTGATATTTTTGACATGATGTCAAGTTATACGTCCTTGGGTCAAAAGACACTATCGGTGATGAACGAGTGATGAACGATATTTTTGTCATGTTGTGCAAATTATAAGAAGAAACAAATATCTATATATTTTCTAATATTATAAAGACTCTTAAGTAAATATTGTTTTAAACTCGGCAGTCTGAACTATATTTTTATGAAAGACAGTTGTTATACTGATTTACTCTAAGTCAGTGCTATAATATAGTGATATTTTATGTTTTGTGTATAACCGTGTATGTTGATCCGGAGATAAAGTTGTGAAACAAAGAAGTGACACTTTATCACGTCAATACTTGTGTCTTAAAGCAGCTGTTTTTAGAGAAAAATACAAACAATATGTTATTGGAAACGAGATTTTACGCACTATACAGTTACGTAGTACTATGCCATTTGTTGGTATATGATTAAGATGTTTTTGGAATAGGCAAATTTAATGTATCGCAACTTTTTTAACTCAATCATGCATCAAGAAAAGAAGAAAATGAGATATGTTCTCTATTTTATTTCCACATATGTGTTGATTTGTTATGAGTATATACCACAGTTAAATTGTACATTACAATTGTTGAGTTGTTTATATAAAACACAACCTTTCCACTATCTTAGTAACTCCACTGTTAGTAACCAAGCAGATTTCAAGAAGTTTGTTATCTCGCATAGGTGGTAAATATTTTACTATTAAAGTAACATTTATACTTACTATTGCATATAGATTTTCTTTCTATTCAAAAGTATTTACCTTAATACTTGTTTACGTTTTAAAAAAACTGATGGATTGTAAGTCAATTAACTTTCATGATCTGTACTTCTCTTAGTTTTAGTGTATTTCCTTGATCTACTTATGTTTTTAATTTTCTTTTCACAGAACACAGATGATATATCTAAAGTGTTGAATGGATAGGAGGTCGTGCAGTGTAACTGTCCACTGCACTCTCTTATATTACTGGTTACTGGTTTGCTCAATCCATCCCTTATTGCTTTCTTACTATATGTAAGATCTTCTACCGTCACATTTCTGAGTATCTTTACAGTTTAAATTACTCTTGTTAAACCTGTACATAACCTGGAGAGTAATCGGTGCTAAAAGGAAATTTGTATGATTCACGTTACACAGTACTGACATAGATGATTGTGGAATAGACTAAGATGTCACAGAACGGCATAGAACAAATCAGTATTATATTAATTATTGGTAGGGCAATTACTTGGAAGGAATAATATAAGATGTAACAAAATAATATAACATGAGTACCACCATGAAAAAATTCTTTAATTACTCATGTTATATTTGTTACAACTTATTACATTGCATACTTTAAGTTTATTATTTCATTCAATGACAATTTAAATCACATATATGATAAGTTGGTAACGATACAATTTTACTTGAGTCCAGGTGTAATTAACTGAATTTACAAGTATATTCACAATTGCATACCTGTAAATAATTTTATTATATTTCATTGATAACAGTACAAATTGAATACATAGCCGTATGTAGTATGTCCGGTAGTTCGGATACACTAATCAGATTTGGTTTATCATTTAAATTCATCGACAGAAAAGAAAGCTTTATTCCTTATCCATTTATCAAGTACACAATTTACATGCGAGTAAAGGCAGGAAAATGAACATACTCGTAGTTTGGCAACCCAAGCATAGCGCTGCTATGGAATTTTTCGAGTCTCAAGTAGAGCTACTGACTGACGCACGATCAAGTTTGTTCGTTCTCGAAAATCACACGATTTGGTCACATTTAAGTCGACATTGGACAAACTCGAGTATGTCGAGCCGAGGGGAGCAGAGACGGCAGCGCCATCTGTGCTTGGGACTCCCAACTATATTGATTTTCCTGCCTCAGCCATTAGGTACATATTTCCAATCTACCTATCATAACAATATCTTCAGTAAAAGCTTCTTGGGGCAAAAAGTTGAACAATTTAGGACTGAGATATTTGTAGCTATTATGAACAATTTAGAGCCTAGTGTATAACAGGTCTAGTTTCTTTTTATTCTTAGGCAGTTATCTGATATAGTAATTTTCATATATTTGTGTTAGTATATGCCCAGTCAGTCAACAAATCAATCAATAATAGTTGTTTTGGTTTTTATTGTACAGAAATGTACAGAACTTACGAGTAAACCACTGAAATCATACAATTGCTTTTACTTTTAATGTAGGTTATTTTGAATTTATTCTTCACTTTCTTATCAATTCATATTACCTGACATAATATGCTGAGTTGATGACGATAAAACAAGTTGAAAGTAAAACTCCAAACTCAAACGCATGGATGACAATGAGCAAAGTTTAATTATTTCACGAGTTTTATAACTCTCCGAGTTTCCCGCAACGGATGTTAGTTGTTGACTTCAAGTTTAAATTGCCATTCAATTTGCTTACTCTGCAAACTCATCCCTGTTGGGAATCAACCAGATCTCTCTTTTCAGAACTCTTCTTGTTAGTTTTTAACATAGTTGTTACCATGTTAGTTTTTAACTATGTTTAGTTACCATGGTACAGACGTTTTTTTAAAACATAGTTTTGTTATATTTTATTATACTCTGTACATACGAGTACATTAATAACTATTTGAATAAAAAATAATAATACATACCTATTTATATTCATGTTTCTTTTAAAGTCAATAATTTGCCTTTTACTAGTCCAAAACATCTTACTGCTCTTAAAAGACTAATAATTAATGGTAGTCTTATTAGGTTTTCAGGAACAATAAAATTTCTAAATATAATCCTAAATCTAAACTTGTGTCGTGACTTTGTCGTGTCTATCTCTTATCTCATCCTGTAACAGGTTCTTTATAACGCTGACAAACACTACTGATACAAGGGAAATCGGTTATAGCTCAACGGAATAGGACAGTTTATGGATCGACTGTCTAGGTGTGTTTACATATATCGATCGGGCCAAGATAAAGTGTCCTAAACAGATTACAGGAATACTACGACAGTCATCCAGAAAGTAAAAGAACGTTTTGGCATGGTTAAATAAAAGAAAAGATATCAACACTTTATTTACTGCATAGAACCCTAGGCCTACTCTACTTTTCTACTTGTAACGTGGGACCTTTTTCCATTCCCATGTTGTACTCATTTGTCACAAAATACTTGAGCCATGATTTTACATTTTATTGGAGTTCTTCATCGTTAGCAAACTGTTTTCTACCCAAAAAATTAAAAAAGTTTTGGGGATAAGATTATTACTTGGCACCAGATCAGGGCTGTAAGGTGGATGACTAAAAATTTCCCCACGTAGACGTTAAAGTTCGTGCCGTGTTCTTGCAGATGCATGAGCCGAGCATTGTCATGGATCAGCACCAACACTTTTGACAGCATTTCCCAATTCTTGTTTTAAATAGCACGTCGAAGTCATTGGAGGGTACCGCAGTAGGCTTCTGAGTTAATCGTTTCTCCACTTAGGTCACTTGTTTGCTTATAAATTGCCTATAGGTTTAACATTTTGAGCGTTTAGAAAACGAACGACACTTTGCACTTCACATTTAGCGGGTTTTCAATCATCGATGTCATTTTAATCACTATGGAAATGAGACGTGTGACACGGAAGTAACGAAGCTACACCCAAACTGAAGAGGAAGGATTGAGCTAGCAGATGCACGCACACTCATATAGTGTGGAAGGGTCTGCGGCGCGTGATGCGCAATCGTTCCTTACTTTCTGGATGACGATACAGTGTCCTAAACGGACTACAGGACAACTGTTAGAACTAGAAAGATGAAACAAACTTTACTCTCTAAAAGTCGAACATGGAGATTTTAGGAAATATACTTTTAAGATTTTCAGTATACAGTATGTGTCAATACTAAATAAAACCCAAGGGATCAAAACTCAAGAATTTAAAATACAAAAGGGGTCACATTGTACATAATTTTAAACACAGACAATTCTCGACATTTTGACAGAAAAATATTTTTTAAATATTGCTCCGTTACCAAACTAGAGTTTTAAACGTCAATCGCGTGAGCTTTTACCTTGTAGTCAAACCTTGTAGTCAAATTATCAATTCTATTAAAAATATGGTGTTTGCGTATTGTTTATCAGAATTAAACGAGCTTTTTAACGGTATGTCGGACAACCATGTTTTACTCAAATCTCTTACCTCAAAATCTATGTAAACATTGAAGTTACCTTTATCATGAATCAGGTAAATAAAACATTAAATTATAAGGTATGCCATGTTGCATCATTGTAAAAATAAATATGAACATTTTTGTATGAAACAAAATTTTGTATCTTTATTCGTTAAAGGTTATAGCAAAACCCATTTAAACCTTGATTTTGCTTATATTTTAGTAGTTTATACGGTAGTTTGACTTGCTTGGTACCTAAATTAAGAGCAACAATTCTTATAAATTAGTCCTTCTTCGTAAAAGCTCATAAAATTACCAAAACAAACATAACTAAGAATAAAACAATAATTGTTTGTCGATTTTATAAAACAGAGTTGGGAAAGAAACACCAGTTGCTATGGTTATGTTATTGCGCAATTTGCAGTATATTATCTGCTGTGTTATATCAGCTGATTGATTTCTCTATCTGTTGTAATTCAAATTTACAAGTTTATATTGCCACGTTATAATTGCTAATTATACTTAAGGTCCCATTGATGAATACTAAAAAAATAAAAAGGTTTGTTTCTCTTAATCCGTTTGGGACACTTTATCGCGGCCAGCCGGTATATGAAGTTCTGTTCGGTGACTAAAGACAATTCAGCTGGCCTTGAAAAAAAACACTCTGTGTTACTCAAAGAATGGCTTCAAAGAATCAAATCTAAACGTTCTATGATTTAGTCGCAAGAGAACATGTCCACTTTAAAAGGTTGCAAGAGACAGCGTGGAACGAAGATTTTAATACTTAAATAATACCACATTTAACATTTTCACGGGCCAATTATCGTCCAAGGAGAAACAAAATCAACGTCCAAGAATTTAAGTATTATTTAATCAGTAATATAGATAACATTGTTTTTAATTACAAGTGTTATACTAAGTTTTCGTACTGTTTTATTTTGGCATTTATCAGTATTGAAATATTTTTCCTCAGTTTGCAAACTTAAACAAACATTTGCAACCAAAATTGTCCGATGGAATTACAAGTTGGCGCTTTGAGTCAGAGCATTTTAGTTAGAGCATTTTAATGTACTTTTGCTTACTTTGACACTATTAACTCCTTGTGTTTCATAGATTTTATCATATACTCGTATATGATTTACACGTTATTGTTACCTTTCGAGCAATGCAAGGCCCTTCTTGTACGATGCATGATATGAGAAATACTAGATTGCAGTAAAACTAATGCTAAATTGTTCATATGTGCTCGTTTAGAACATGTTGGAACATGCTTGATTCACTGTATAGTAATCCATTAAGATCTTCTACCTTGTATACATGTAAACACTAAACATATGGAACAAAGCTTCGACAAGATCAAAGTAACCACAAACCTTTGTACGGTGGCTGGTACATCACCATGTACAATGCCTTGGAGCTAGGTTTATTAAGCATATATACCTACTACTATAACAAGTAGTTAGTTTGCTGTTGGCCACCAACAAGAGGAATAACTCACAGCCAGCCATCGCTTAAACTTACAGACTTTATATAAAGCTAAAAGCTTACGTTTACGACAACATATTTAGATAGGTATAGTCAGTTTTAAAGCTGTATTTCTACAGCTGAATATTAGAAAATCTTCTCGTGATATTTTCAAAGGACTTGATGGTTGACTTTGCCCTGTCTCTATATTATGATAATTTCGATGTACAGTATTGTGTGCGAAACCGCCACTCAAATCAAAACAGACGTATTCATACATACGAAAGAAGAGGTAAAAAGTCTTGTAAACCATAAAACAACGGTATTGTTAAATTACCATTGCATGTTGTTGAAAGACTATTTAAGAAAATCCCGTCAAATATAAAATGTATACAGTATTCCCATTTAAAATTAAAAACTTTAAGCTTAGTATTATGACTCGGGCTTTTATTCTGATAGAGAGAGCCAGTCTGATAAGAGTCTAAATATTGGACGTAGCCGTGAACTTCATTAGTGTGTGTGTGTCATTTGTTGTTTTATTTATTCTTTTATCGGTGTGTCTTTGTTTAAAAAACTTGGTTTTGTTTTTAATTTTATTTATTTTATTCCCTACGCATTTGTTTTATTGCCAATGCAATCACATTTAAAACTTTAAAATTGTCCTAATTACAAAATGTAATGCTTGGAGTTAGGGAAATATAGCTTAGAGCCTCATGAGACGTAACGCCATTGGTTGTTATTTGAGAGAAGGACAGGGGTTATACAATATCAATCTTGCCTTTACGCTCTGCCATGTCAACTGCCAATCTTGAGCCCTGCTTACGAGTATATCTCAGTAACCATAGATCACTCCAATACATACATACCCACATGTGTACTTGAACTACAATATCACCTCGTATAGCAGGTTTTCTCTACTTCTGAAACAAATACAATTTTGGTCACAGACTAGATTTTCCCCATGATAACCTGAAGAGTATTCGATCTTAATGATGGTTTTTATTGAGTTCTTAACTAGGTGTATATTTCACAATATATAAACCGTACATATTTTATACGTTCTGTAATATACTGTATAAACCGTATGATAAATAATACTACGAGTATACATTGAATTTAATACTTCTTAGGGACTAAAAGATTATCAAAACAAACCTTTACTTCCTTAGATTTAAATGTCCATCGTTAGAACATCAATACATATGGGTATAGAACAGATGTTTTCATAGCAAAATGACGAAACCTTTTCGCTCAAGATTATAAGTAATAAGGCTTGAATTCGAATGGGATTCACACGATACACGGTATTAAAACAAAAACCTATCGATTTTGTTTCCATCTCGGTTTTTTAATAAAACATAAAATATCTACAGCCAAGACTCCGACAGTTTAAGACTCCATTCGATTTAAGCTCTTGGTTCCTGTTAATTTGGCCGTATTTGTTTTATTGTCTAAAGTAATCCTACAATGACAGATTAAAATATATAATTGAAACCTAACATAAGTGAATTAGTTTTTCTCCATTGTCTGTTTTCCTTTAACACCTACTTTATTCTAAGAGACACACTTGGTTTTAAATTAACAACGTGTCTTTTACATATATTTATTAATTGGAAAGGAACAATAAACTACCAATCATTAAATAATTTGACTGCCTAATCTGTATCTGCAATATGTACTGCATGACCACAATATAAAACTGTATCACCAGCCATCCTTTGTCAGCATCATTCATCTAATATTACCATCAACTGTTCCCTAGAGCAAGCAGAATCATGTTTCAAGTAAAGCTTAAAATGTAGATGGATGCATTTAGAGCGGAATGAGATAAGGCACGAAACCTGAAGTTGAAGAGCTTCTAACTTATATACCTCTTATCCGTCAGGTGTTAATTATCTCAGAGCATGGCATCTGTAGTTCTTCGTTCATAGTTCTACTTGCTTTAAATACAATAGGAACAGAAGATAAATAAAAGACTCCTCAGGGACCTTATCTATTTGCAATATTCGTTAATATCTCAAGTTTTGTTTACATCCTTTCAACGTTTAGTTATAGTATCAAAATACCTGTTTTCAGAACATTCTTCAGAGTTCTTATGTAATTTTGGCCGACGGTGTCATACCGTAAAGGTTTTGAGCATGGCAACCCTATAGTAAGCCTACTCAGCCTTTTAAAATAGACCATTTCATATTTTAAGATTGTTTATAGTTTAGTAGGCTCTTAAAAATACAAATTAAGTAATGGTTTTAACTGGTAGTCAGGACACTAAAGACCAACTTATATCTACTACTTTTGTCACAAATACACACTGTTATTGTATTTTATCGTAATTCCTTTTTAGTTTATCTGAGATCCATTTGTTTTAAACATGATTAGTTAACCGACGAACGTTATTACTAAACGAAACATTACAAAAGATAAGTACTGTAAATACGAGTACAACGGGTGTTACTTGTAATATTGGAGCAGATCTTGAAAGAAATGCACATGCCTCTTATTCACAATAGAATTAGTGGAAGATTTGTGTTCGGAAAACCTTCTACTTATGGATTTATCGACTTCGCGAAGCCTAGTCTTTGGCAAGATCAATTATTTATTTCCTAAAATGTAAGAAAGTAGACATCGCTTTAGTTAAATGGAATTGTTCCGTTTATCCCTGCAAAAAAGAAAATGTGTTTAGCTTACGTTAGTGTAACTGAAATACCTTTCAAGAACATAACTCGTATAATGTATAACATTTACAGTTTTATTTTGTGTGAACAGTTGTTTTGGGTGGGAGTTTTCCTTAGATTACTTGATGAGTAAGTGACGAGTCTGCTAACTAAGTGATTATCATTCAGGAAAATTTCCCCAAGGACAATATCCTTTGGGGTTTGCTTGAAGTAATAAACTATAACGACGGTTATACGTAGTTAAAACACGCTTTAAAATGGGCTTTAAAAATCATTTGGTCACTACAAAATACGTAGTTGTGATCCTTACTTTTACATGGTTTTTGAAAGGTCACTTTCTATTTTAAGTCCAAAATTAAAACACATCTGATTTACTGCTTCAGATGATTTTTATTCAAAATAATGCTAAACTATTTCATAAAATATAGACTAGTTGACTTAAATCTCATCAAAGCTTCCACTGTAAGATACTTGCGTATTAGGGACATCCGCCCTGGCGCTTCCCAAAATCGAAGTACGATTACAAAAGCCTCATAGATTTTTATTAATTTTAGGAGATTTCTTGACGTTAACCTGTACACTTGCTTTTTGCCCATTCTAAGAAAAGGGGGGTGAGTCAGGATTTCACACAGGTTTACACTGAGAACCTCCTCGCCCTTAATACTTGTTTGTGAAATACTCAATTAGCCAAGCTCGTACGTCCTAATGAAAGAGTGCCGGGCACCACTTACTCCACTACTGTTCAGTGAGAATTATTTATTGTTTATGGTCAAGAAAAAGTATTTCTGCCATTTTTAGCTCTCCATCACCGTTGAACCTTCGCAACCAAATGCCAAATCTAATATATTTAAGCAATTTTTGCTCGCTTTCAATAAATCGGTCATTTAACTTCATCAATTAAACGACTTTCAATCATGGTATTAAATACCCTTTTAATAACGGTTTTTGTTTTGTTATGTATGAAATGGTCTAGCTACAATAAAAGAAAAATGTGGAGTTACTTTTCAATCACGCTGTATATAACTAATAATTAAAAATAAAAGTTGTACACATTCAAGAATATATTTTTTCCAAGAGTATTGCTTATTATTGGTTTTACACATTTGTGATGCAGCGTCTTATACGTACCGTATATATTTGTATAGGAATAATTGTATTTATACAAACGAGTCTCAAGCAAATGTATTTTAGTCAGTTTAAGATCACTTGAAAAACGTGGTGTGATGTTCTAGAGAATGTTTTGTCATAATTTTAACTTTTGTTATGATTGTATTTTAAAGGTAATGTTCAAAAAGCTGACTAATTTATCGGATTTCATTATACAAATTCACTGAACGACAAGCTTATATATAAAGCCCTTCTCAAATTATGGGAAACCTAATTATACTTGTAATTTTAACATTTAAAACATGCTTTATATTTTAATTTCTCAAAACAATGTTCTTAGCTTGTAAGTAAAATAGCTGGTTTAAAAATTTCCCCCAATGTAGCGAGTGATAAACTGTTTAATTTCCGGTTAGTTCAAAGTATTTGAATATTAGTGTAAATAATGTGAATAATGAACCAAGCGCTCGCAGACGCTCGGCGCACTCACACAGAAGAGAGTTCTCTATCCCCTGTACACACACTACACAGTGCACAGCCTAATCTCTGGTCAATCCTAGAGCGGGGACTCAGTGCTCCGGTAGCAACGTGGGTGGGGCTATGACGTCCTCAGGCCAAATGAATTCTGTAAATAAAAGACACACAACTTCATTAGTTGAATTGAAACTACTTACATTATTAAATATACGAGTACCTCTTTCATTAGACTTTCTGCACTACAAATATATAGCAAAACAGTACAAAGGGTACTCAAGTGAAGCTGTGATTAGCTAAGTTCATTACTCTAACAGCATCCTGCACTCAACCTCATCAGCACAAGTTGTCTATTATTCTATCTATCCTTATTTTATAAAATAATTATATCCTTCTAGGAGTATATGCATCACAGCATTACGAACCTAACCAGAGGTCGTTTGAATAGTACAATATGACCGCTTTTGTCTGTTGGCCTTAGTTAATTTAAAACCCAATCAGTACTGCCAACGAGTTTTCTTTTGTACAAGTTGATAGTTTTGTTGTGTTTGGGTAAATCGTTTCTCGTCAGTATGGAAAATTTTACTGAATGTTAATTTGATAAGGAAGACGCCTTGATGAAAATAAGATAATTGAATTTTATCCATACCACACTCAAAGTTAGATGTAAACTTGACTTATCATGCAATCATAATATAAGTAGTCATATCAATTGGGCAAACTTGATGTGCTGTACGTTGTGTTTGAAAGGCCTGAGGCCAATACACTTTTATTGATGGAATATTTGAAGATTTATTTTAAAATTATAATATTTTCCAATGAGACTGAGCTTCCTCAACCATAAATAGTGTGTAATTCTTCCATGTTTTCCATGAATAAAAACGGTTGGAGCAATAAGGGATCACGAGCCATTAGCTGCATGTCGTCAGTTTGGACATGTTCTCAGTAAAAATTAGTTAGATGAGGCAGAAAACCCTAATGAAAGGATAAGGATTCACCTTTATTCGAATATCAATATTATCAAAGTGAGATACACTAATGATGTCACAGTATAAAATGTAACCAATTACAAAGCGTTTGTTGAAACTCATGTAAATATAAAGGAGACGTGTTAACAAACTATCGATGTATCAGCAGCAGTTCTCACCATAATATGGTATGTGGAAGGTAGTTAGTTGCATGCATCCAGGAATGCTCAGACATTGCCTGTAAGGGATACCCAAAAATTATCAGTAATAACGGAAATTAGCATTAAACTCTTACATATCGTCCACACTGCTAGTAGATTCACCTCTACACACTTTTCTACTAGTATCTAGTATTTTTCATTGAAAAAATGTGAAAGAGGAAGGGATAGTTATTTTGTTGTTCTATATACAGGGTGTTTGGCAATTAAGCAACCCATTTGTATTTTAAACCACGTTTTGGTTTTTTTTCGTAAAAAGCTAGTTTAATCCTAAATTTATGAGGTTTTTGATAACAATAAATCTTAAAGCTAAATTACAACGTGAGCGCCTGTATTTGCAGCGCATTTCCGTAGCTTTCTTGGAACATCCGCCACTGCAGCCTGTAGCATTTCTAAGGAACCTTTGTCAACACTTCCCGAATCCTGTTCTCCAGTTCCCTTAATGTTGAATAGTTCAGTAGAACTCTTCCTTAGCCCAACCCCACAACAAGAAGTCGTAAGGGGTTAGATCAGGACTTCGAGCTGGCCACTCATAAGGACCACTTCTGCCGATCCATTTGTTTGGAAAACCCCTATCAAGCCAATTACATACATCCATTAGAAAGTGTGAAGAGGCTCCGTCTTGCATGAACAACACATTTTCTGCTTCTTCCGAAATTACAGGCCAGATTTGTTCTTGCAGCATTCTCAAATATCGTTCACCATTAAATGTGTGTCTAAGAATAAAATGACTAATAATTCTTGAAGATGTTAGGCCAGCCCACACAGTCAACTTAGGCCGTGATTGCATTCTTTCGACGGTCTGTTTTGGGTTGTTTAGTGCCCAGTAATGGCTGTTATGCCTATTTACGAATCCTCCAAAGTGAAATACTGCCTCACCGCTCCACAAAATGTTATCAAACAGTTCAGGCCACTCTTCATGCCATTGGATGAAATTTTCAGAAAACTCCATTCGATGACCACAATCATTTAAAAAGGTTCCTTCACATACTGAGGTTTCCAAGGTTTGAAAGAAAGAGTTTTTTATAGTATTGTATGGATTGTGTAGCAAGTAAGTCCAGTCTCTCTTGAAGCAACCTGCACTGACTTTTCCGGACTATGAGCAAACACTCCACGCATTTTTCAATGTTTTCTTCTGTAACTGAGGATCTTGGGCGTCCAGTATTCTTTTTGTCAAGAATACTTCCAGACTGCATCAATTTTCTATGACAGCTTTTATAGTTTTTTTTATTTAAAGTAGCATGCAAACCGTTTTCCCTCCTCCACCAACTCTGTACAGCTACAATTGAACTAAACACTTCATATCTAGCGGCAATCTTTGCCCTCTCTTCGATACTCAGTACGCCGGGCATGTTTTTAACTGATTGAGATTGCAGTAAGTTTCCAAAACAATAATCAGCTGTTTTATATAAAACCTCATGATATTACCTTTCATTGTTACTAAAAATTGTGCAGCTGTCACATCCAGTGTGGCAACTATAGCAAAATAAAATGAGTCAGCTACTTATCGAACACCCTGTATATATGTGTAATACTCGTATACGTTATGGGGTGTGTATTTCGAAACTTGCAGCTTTTCGCAAAGTGTTCAATCACACCATCTACAGTGGGCCTATGAACCGATTACAAAATATAAACTCTTAGAGTCTGGTCTCCCATACTACGAGTACACGCAAATTGATAAACTAAATCCTTAAGGTACTGACCACAAACGATGGTCTGCATTTAGCAGTACAGAGGCGGATTAAACACTTCTCCGACTAGAGGTACCGCACAAATGTGCCGTCTTTTCCCTAGCTGAACGATATCTGTTTGTAAAAATCTCTTTCCTATGATTTGTGATTAGTAAAATAAACACAATTATTGACTGTAAATCAACAATGCAAGTTTTTCATTAATCGTCCTTCCATATTGTTGCAGGTAACTTTCCAATCATGTTTCATTAGCTTTGGCTAGTCGCCCCTTAATGGCTCACCCTCAATTCTTGTTACATATTTCATAAAAGGTTCACATCCGCCATTGGTTGTTGCTCATTTTTAACAATAATATTTCATTATAATTTGGCCAGTTAATTACATGCTCAAAAGCCTTGCCCCTCTATATCACCTGGTCGTGGTTGGATGTACCTCCTCAAAGAGTCCGGTTTTTGTAAGTTGGGGGCAGTAGCAGGGAATATGCTTCAGTAAATATTCTTTGTAATGGTTGTAAGTGCTCAAAATGTCATGCGCGGAGAAAGATAGTTTGAATGTATCCTGGATGGTTAAGTTGTTAAAATATCGCAGGAGTTGGGGAGGATTTATAAGCAGAAAGTGTCACATTTATGATTAAAATATATTTACAAGACACTGTTCGATTAAAATGTTGGTCAAAGATAATTACGAAAAGAGAAGAGTATCGTGGACTGATAAAGGCAAAAGAGGACATTCTTAAGGGGCGAAGCAATATTGGGTACGAACGAAAGCTAATTTTCATGCAACGTAAATCTAATTGCAACTTCGTAGTAAAGCTAGTAATATGCAATAAAAAATCACCCCTCATTGTTAGATGGTAAGCCTGAGTAACAAAACTGCTGTCAAAGATAACTAATGTTCATGTTATCAAAAGTCCAATATCGGGGGTAAAACCTTTGATCATTTATTGGAAACTGGTAGTTTACGGTACGCTGATTAAACAATAAATCATCTTCAACAGACAGGAATCTAGCTCTATTTCAAGATTTTACGTAATTTTGGCCTTTCAATTTTATAATACCATTACAGTTCTTAACAGATATACCTCTTCTTTAGTACTACAGTTTAATATCCATACATCACCAAATCTGTCGTAATCCAACTTTTCATCTCACCATCATCGTCAAACTGTACGTGTCTAATTAATGTCCCTCGTTGTTACCCATAACCACCCCAAGCATCAAACTCAAAGAAAAGAACGTAATATTTTAATTGTACGTAATATGTAACTTAATTTTAATGTTATACTTTGCTAAATGTGTTTGCGGCCTCTGGAGCTTTTGGGAGCTTCGTGGGTCGTGTACCTCTGGAACTGTCTGCGCACCGCTGAGTGCTGATGCTCGAAGCCACGGGCGCTGACCACCTACGTCGTAGGCTCCCACTCCTCTCACACGACGATAAGCAGGGGTACGCATCGTCACACTACTAGTTTGGGCTGCGCAGTATGAGTAAAAAAAGGTAGACGCACAGGGTTGCAGTCTAAAGGAACAACGCATTCGCAGTTTTAGTGTTACTGTAAACGTTAAACTATCGATTTTTTTTAGATTTTTGTCTGTTTGAGAAAATGTACTTCAAAAATCTTTTTTTAACTCTGAAAACTATAATTAAAATATCAAATGGTTGGCTCCAATTCAGCTCGGATAATATTTTTGGCGCCATGAGAGATCATTTTTGATATAGTAAACTTTTTAAAGCCAATAAAAGAAGCATGTACAATAGCGACAAAAGTCACTATTGTTTACATCAGTTGTTCGAAGCCACTTACGCCTCTAGAATGCATCGATTGGTCGGACCAAACCCATTTTTACGCCTATTATGAACCTAAATTTTAGAGTACACAAAGTAAAATGTCAACTAGACTGGCAGAAATAAACTAAAAATGCCAAAAAGTAAAAAACACACACGGAAATCCACCTAACTGCGGCACACGCAGACTAAGCGCCTTGGGACACATGTCGAAAGCCAATTACACGTTGGCTTCTTTTACATGAACAACCACTGTTAGACGCGTCCTATGTAATACCTGTAACAGTTTAACACCTTTACACGTTTATTTACGGTATTGTTATGTATGTTGTAACGTATTGTAATGTACTATGTAAAGAGATGTTCTAAAAAATTGAATTGTTGTTGAATTGTTCATGGATGTAAATTAGCTTACTTATTTTAATGTACAATAAACACACATTATTTGTGTCTAAAAGAGACACGTTTATATTTTTAGAAAAGTACGTAAATTCGAAAATGTTAGTTTGTATAGTGGTGTTTTATTGGAATTTTAAGTACAGTTCGCTTTTTCAAGTCGGTGCCGTTTTCATGCTGAGCAATAAACGGTTTATCAAAAGATCAGCACTTCAACGTGCCATAGCTCAACAACAGATGTCTTAAACATTTCAGATATATTTTTCTCCAATAACAAAATTGACAAAACAAAATTTAAATAGTGATTTTTATGACCAGACAGCCTTACCGCCCCTCCTTAAGTGCTACTAATTTGCTTGTAAACGTTTTTAACAGAATTATGCGTTATACCATTAAAAGAACACAAGTTCCACAGAAAAGTCAATTAATATTGAAAGCACCCTTATTGTCAAATATTTAATTAAGTAAATTTAAAATAGAAACTTATGCAATAACTTAAAAACGGTTCTAGCACTCAATATCCCTCATAACGTCAAATAACTTAATTTTATCCCCGACTACAGACAAAGTTTAGGAACCCGATTCGAATTTTTTAATTTACCTTGGAAATTGATACCATCAAACAAGAGTCCATCGTTTGCATTAAAGTCGTTAACTATCGTCCTACCGAAGCTTGCAGTGGAGGGGCTTGGTATCGGGGGTCTCAGCTAGACTTGGAATTTTTAAAATGCCAGGATTGGCAATTACAGCTATTGCATTCCGTGTAATGTGTGTAAATCCATTTTCATTAACCTACAACAGAAAGTACATAATAGTACAAACTCATTACCTTTATCCTGTATGTAGCCAAACCTTCAAATGATGCCAGTTTGCATGAAATCAAGCTGTTTTGCATTACATCAGATTAACCACTACTATCAGTTCACAAAGGCAGTGCGCTAGGTTTGTAACGTACACTTTTTTAAAATAATTTCTTGTGATTAGGATGGATTCAGGGTACCAGCATTACTTATTGCGGCGTTATTGGAACTATAACTCCTTTAAAATTTATGTAGCTTTATCTTCATTAATACACAAAGGAAGTACTATGCGAAGAAAAAAATCATATTTTCCCAAGAAATACACAATGTTTAAACTCTTTGACCAAAGGTAATTCCAATATTCTTTTTGAAGAACACATTTGATTTTTGCTTACATCTTTCATAGCCTCAAGTCGTCAGCCCTTAATAAATAATCAATGCACGAAAAGAGACTGCTACAGTGTGCTAACTAAAGCATATTTTTACTGGTGTACAAGGCATTATTAGTAAATAGATAAATAAATGTTTTATTGCATATTGGGCATTTACAATAAATGTATCGCAATCGTAAAATGTTTAGTATCTAAAATTTTCCTTGCACTCTTACATCTAAATCTCATTCAAACATACAGTTTTTACACTCACTCGCCCATACATTCGAATGTAGCCACTCTAGTCAGCGAATTACAAGGTCCCAATTGAACGCCAAACTCGTCTCTATCATAAAATGCTTGAGAAATCAGAATTGTTTTAAGACGAGCTTTGAATGCCTAGGGCTCAGTGACATTTTAGAACGAATTTGGTAGTCTGGTGACGAAATAAACTCCTGCCTGGGAAGGCAACGTTCATGAACTACCGTTCTGTTTCTCCCAGTTCGGTAGTTGTCCCTGCCTCTAGTCATAAGAGTGTACGTCTGTACCCCTTATGGTATTACTTTTTGATTTTAAAAGAGACATCTCCATAATGTAGAGGCAAGGTAGAGTCAACAGTTTTAGACTTTTGAATGCCTCTCTACACGACTCTGTCCTTCGCGATTTGGCAATTATTCTGACTGCTCTTTTTTAGAATAAAAGTATAAAACCAACCAACAAAACCCTACTCAAAGAATCATTCTTAAATGTTTTTAGAATTTTGAATAATGATCTAAACTTTTATATGTAAAGGTAGTTTGGTCATTTTTGAGTTCTTATTACTATGATGAGGTTGTCTATTTCATTTACTCGTGTAATACCAGTCTGAAAACTATGATTAATCCTACGCTTTAGTTCTTTTACTGTGCGGCAGAAAGAGGGCTTTATTTCAAATCTGACTGATTTGACTGATCCTTACAAGTTCATAACTTCATTTCTGTTTATAGCATGATTTTCTATAGTTGTGAGCAACTTTGTTTTCTTTGCAACAATTTCACGCATTATCTTCGTGTTATTTGACCTTTACAGTTACTTATTGGCTTTTCCTTTAAATTTCCTAGTTAAACAACGTGACTGTTTCAGCACAGTCACTCTGTAGGTTAGGTTAGGTTAGGATCTTCAGCTTCCAATTCAGGATACTTTTGTGTGCTTCCAACCTAGTAGACAAGCATGCGAGTGTTGTATTACTTGATCTAGGAGTCCTACTAATGCAGATCAGTATAGTTGTAATATAGTATAGTACAGTATAGTTGTAGTATAGTATAGTTGATTGATAATTGCGTAGCTAGTTATCTTAGGCAGAGCCAGAAGCTCACCTCTGATTGATGGGGTCAATTCCGATCCTGACTTGATGTTATAGTAGGCCTACCAGTAGGGAAAGAAGTGTTAGTCAGCCAAGATATACCCACGTGTCTTTGGCGAGAAAAGGTTTGAAGAGCAATCAAATATGATTAAACATAAAAAGTTAAGTTATACGTTAATTATTACTCGTAATATTTATAATACGTATGGTTCTCATAAACCTTGTCCATAACTTTTAAATGAGAAACAACTCGATACGTTTGCTTTCCTTCTTTGGTTACCACATATCAAGAGTGAATAGATTATAATTAATACATCTGTCACGTGGAGGTTTTGTGCACGCTTATTGTTAACATAAGAATTATTTGGACAATTGTCAATTGGGCAATTGGATTTATTTGGACAGGACACACTGTGCAAAAGAGCTCCTTAAAATTTGGCAATTTTTTGGCAAGAATTTGGCATACGTAATTCTTAGGTTAAGACAGGAAACATGTCTTATACAGTTATGAGTGCTATTCATATGGAAAGGTTTAACTTTCCCAAACGTATTACGAGTAAAACTAAGAACCCTTAATATAGTGTTATACCTTTCATATTTAAACAACCTGCAAGAAAGTGTTGTTAACGAAAGAATGTTAAATTGTGAAATGTTATTACTTAAGCATAACTTGTTGGTGTTTTCTAATTTTTACAATGGAATTACTTCTTTCACATAAAAGAAAACAATTAACACGCCCAAAAGGTAGAGAGTTCTTCTAATAAAACCAACACTGCATTACTACTTTACTAATGAACAAATCAAAAGTAATATATAATTGCACGATGGGAGAAAGAGGTATATAAGTTTCCCGATATTGTGTACCTTAAGGTGACAGTTTGTTGGAGAGAGGCGTGCCTTGGGCGTAAATCATAAAATAAAGACAAACTCTCTCGCTCCGTCTGCTGTCAATTCTCTAAACCATGTTGTTGACGTATCAAATACTCTACAACAACTTTATTTTTAACTAATTGGAAATTATCACCTTTTCAACTAGTGGTAGAAATAGTTTATGAAAAGGTTAACGTCTATTTTATGGAATATTGTATACATGCATACATTTTTTGTCTCTTAGACTTCTAACACTTTCTACGCTTTTATTTTAACTTATGGAAGCAGAACTAACTGATTTTGCCAATAGAAAGTCATTGATAAAATTAAATTTTTGGCGTAATGCAAATAAATATTACAAACATGCTTTAGTAATAACTTCTCTTTCAAGAAAACTGTGTTTTCATTTAACGAGCTGAACAATTTATTTATTGTGACAAGTACTAAGTACTATGTACTGTATTTATTTCAAGCTATACTTGTAGTTTCACAGGCTATTATTTTAAATACACGGTTGGGTTGGTTTTATCTCTTACGTAAGCGACCGATTAATTAAAATGGATCTTGAAAGTTGTATTTCATTAATATTAGATTTTATACATAGGTTATTTAAGTCAGCAGACTATATTAAACCGTGCTGTAATAGTATATTGGCATAAGAATACATTTAAAAATCAAACTAACAAATATTGAAAATTTTAGCTGTCATCTACAGATATACTTAAAATTTAAAATATTTTTACTTTCTTAAAGAAATGAGGTTATCTGAAGATAACAGCTTTGCTGATCAAAAGGCCTCATAAACTAATATGTCTTATACTGTTTTTGATTTTTAAATTTATTTTCTTACAGTTTTGATTAAAAGTAAGTTTATGAATATTTTCCTTTAAACGTCACTTGGTTTGACAAAACAATAACAACAATACGACGACAAGGGCGGAAATGGGCCGATTTCCCCTAACTTCCTTTCTTACTCCAACCCACAGCAAATGTTGCTCTGACGCTAAGGCCAAAGTTCTCTCAATAATTTATCGTTTGAAAATCGTTAACATTTTACAATACCCTAAATTAGTTATAGAGGATAGAAAGAAGAAAAGGAAAGGACAAAAGTAATAATATTTCGTATTTATTACGTTATCAAAATAATTAAAAAGGAGAGGAACAGAGGGATAAATTGGGGTGAAAACAATAAACAATAACAATAAACAGATTGTAAACATAATTTTGAAAACTATAAACTTTGCCAGCTGATGTAGATTCACTAACATTATTTTTCATTTAGACAATCAACACTATACAAAAAAAATTATCTAAGGTTCAAGCCAAAAGAGTGTTAGGATTTTAAAACTAATTGATGGGCAAGTTCAGAACTACGAAGAGTCAAAACATTATACTCTTTATTTTGATGTGGTTTAATTTGCTTAACCGCCATGACATTGTAACAATTTTCGAAATTTTGATAATGTTGAGCAGCATGTTGATAAACCGGTTTGGTATTGTCTTTATGTACCACATCAAAACGGTGGCCAGTCGTTCTGACTCGCAATGAATGAGAGGTGTCCAATGTAATCTTTTGGACAGTGTTTACAGGACAGCTGATAAACCACGTTGCTGGTTTGGCAAGTGCAGCTACCAATCGTCGAGTAAACCCTGTCTGTGCTGCTACCTTTAAAAGTCGATGTTTCAGTAGCCATTTTACAGATATCTCATTTGGGTTTCATCTAAATAAACTATAATAATATCTTCTTATTTATAATATTTTTATCCCTCAAATATAAATAAATACCAGAAGTATGTTTTAAATAGAAGAACTTGTGGTAGAAGTGTGCCAACATCTCGTACAGAGGACGAGTTTCTTGATGTCTGCTCCTAGTAGTTAATTTAATCTACTGAATGAAGGAATATTATAGCTTTTCCCGTTCACATACGAGCAGCAATTGTATTGTGTAGGTCGGCTCGCTATAAACCGTCAGGATTTGTGTTCTCTTTATTGTATTGCTAATATTGTTTACTGCCGCTGGCTTGAGGGAATTCAATTTTCTTTGCAATGTGTTACTCGCTCCGCTCTCAGCTATTCTTCAGCCTCAGCCTTTCAAGTTATATTTTGGTGGGTGTTATACGAGGTGTTTCGCACCGTCTCAGGCTTCGACTTCAGCTTTCCGTAGTCTATCATGACGGGTGTTACAAGGATTTTCGCTGCGCTCACAGCCAATATTCAGCCTTCTGTCTCAGACTAATGATGTTTTTTACTGGATGTTACAAGTTGGAAGTTACACAATACTAAATATTGTGAAAGGAAAACGTACTTTATATTTTATTAAAATCAGACTACTCATTATAGTGTTACAGCGATGAATTAACCCTTTGTGCGGTAAAACATGTATACACGCAGCATTGTATCTTGCCGGAACGGCTACCGACGTCTTAACACGCATTCCTACAGTTTTAAACTCATAAACTTAGGTATATGACAAAAATCAATTACGGATGAAATTAACTGTTTTACATCACTAAAAACACTTTCCAGTTTGATTTTGCCGGTTACCAAACGATAACCAATACATGAATGTATGGAAAAAACCCGAATTTCATGTTTAGATAATACACACATATACAAATATGTATAAAACGTTACGAAACAAAGTTCAAACCGTTTTCAGAGTCCTTATTTCATGGTCCCCGGTCTGAGTATTACCGTGCTGATGGCATGAGTATCTCATTTTTCCAAAGAATTGTCACTAAAAACCTTTTTTCAAAGTTAAATTTATTACTGAAATCAAACTCTGTACTGTAATTAAACTATCTATTCAATAGTTAGTTTTTGTGCATAGGAATAGGCTTTTATCTAAACACTATTAACCAATAAAATATTATTCTGGGCCAGTTAGATTTATAGCTATTCTAAAATGAAGATGATCATGCATTGCCTTTCTAACTAGCCATTTAATATCTATATTGACTATTCTGCATGGAAGATTCAAAAGTTCCTCCACGTATCTTTATTACTTACTCAAGGATTTGCTTCTCTTATCTTAAAAGCAAAGTTTACTGGTAACACTAAAGGGAAACTGAAAGAGTTCTACTGGTAAACTTAGTCTTGATATGAACCTAGCTTATCACTTATACGAAATGGTTGATATCATACGAACATTGCACTTCCCAGACTTGAATTTTCTGTTGATATGTATCTTATTCATAGCATCCTAATGGAACACCAAAAGATTATGGAAAAACGCACCTACTAGGTCTATGAGTTTATCTAAATTATACGAACCATTGTTTATGAAATTCAGTGTAACACTACAAAGATGCTTGTGCACTTATCGATACAAATGCGTACATTAAAACTATAAAATTACCTCAATTGAGAATTTCCAAGAGAAATAAAATTTTCAGAGGCAGTTTTGCTTCAAATAAAATTTCATTGCAATTCAGCTGTCAGTGACAAGACATAACAGAGTTGAATGTTTACACACGAGTAAATATGTTTAACCTGTCACTTTCAGTCTGCATGTTGTCCCGTGTTGATCGATGTTTTATATTTTCTCTTTGCTGCCAAAATAATGACAAGGCGTAACGGATTGGCTGAAAAGTATCTACTGTGTAATTTTGGAAATACACAATGAAGCTGAATATAAAAGGTACTTTATATGGTATTATTTGTATGGACGAATATAGTATGGTGATATGATAAAAACAGTGTATTATTTACTACGACTATTGTTAGATTTAAAATTAGTAGAATAGTAAATATATTTTCACAACAAAATAAGTAAAATGTTAAACTGAACTTTAAGTTTAATGGTTTGTAAATTAATAATTTTGAATCTGTGCTAAGATGATCCAAACCAGAAAGCGTTCAACTTTAATGCAAAATCCATTACCAAAACTACAGCACTTTGAGTAAAATGGCAAGTCTCTGAAACTAATTGTCCCTGATTGTACCAAATCTTAAGGGAAACAATGGCTATATGGAAGTAAGGTCTAAATTAGTGACCAACTAAATACAAAGTAAGTTCGGCACTAGTTATCTTAGCGTAATCCTTTATACCATCGTCTCTGAGAACACATACAGAAGTGCTGGCGAGAAGGAAAACTCACTCGATGGAACTCTTAGTAATTGAAAACAAGTAAATATTGTTTTTATATTATTGAATGACTTAGGCTATTTTAGATATTATCAGCAATAGTACTTTCCTTATAATTTCTTAGCGTATGCTGATGTTAGAGGTACACTTTTCAGCCTTTATAACTGAACTTCCTACACAGTTTTGACGTGGGTTCTGCCCCACCACGAGATATGTAGCTTCAGTCGCTTCGTTTTCAAAATCAAATTTATTGTTTGTTACATGTTTATTTTTGACAGGAGCTCGTCTCTTAACTTAGTAGACAAATAGAAAATAGAAATTGCTTGGATGAAACTAGCGTAGCATAAGCACTTACATATAACACACTCATAATGTAGCAAGAAACACAGACACTAAGATACGGAACCATTAAGTTAACCTTTTAACGTAAAATTCATGATTTATAAATGTCCGTCTTTATGTAATATTATTTGTATGTAAACGTTCTTATTCTACTCCTCTCAGGATGGATATACCCACTCAGTGTGAAGTTAGAGATCCTTACTAGTATGTCTCCGCTACAGCTGGACGAACTTATTCATAGCATATCATAATACTTAATTAGTGCATCAGTGTTGGAGTACTTAAAGTAAAATTCAGGCACTGTTAAAGAAATCAAGGAAGATGATAAATAAAACTTTGGAAGAAAGGTAATAGTTGACTATTTTGTACTTGAACATTTAGCCTGTTAGAACAAGGTCAGCTTTAAATAAAAGTAAAGCCCTCATACTCTATTCATGTCTAGACCTGTGGTCTTACACTCAAAGTATCTAAGTGGCCTAGATAATAGTTGGGAAGGTAAAACATGTTAGACATATGCTATGAATACAGTGTCGAGGGATCTTGAGCCTCCTAATTCTGAGCGGATAAGTTTTAATCTTCTAACTCCTTGTTTGTTTTCGAGTTTGCTTTGCTTAATACGCGCAATCAATAGTATTTGTTTGAGTATCGCAGTGGCTTGCAGCAACGTGCACATGCTCAATCAGAATAGCATATACAAGCATCAACAAAAGCAATTCAAATTCTAGTTAAAGCATCTACTCTCATTTTCCACGAATTCAATCAATGAATAAGTTCTAGAGAATTTGAAAGCAGTTTCACTCAAACTGTATATTTCTGTAAAGAGGCTTGTGATACCGAGAAATGCCTTATTCATAAAGGCTTTGGTGACTTTGATCTTCATACTGAGCAGATGTATTCTGATAACTTCTACTTTTCTTGTTTGTTTACCATTGTTTCCCGCCACATTCATATGTAAACATAGTTTTGAAAATACTTTCTTAAAAACCTTTCTTTTTATAGTGTAGAACCGTTTATTGTAGACCTTAACAAAAAATACTATAGGCTACTATTTAGTATTTCTTGCATTTATAATGATGCTCACTATAGTTCATGCCAGTCAAATATATCCTCCATTTTAATACTATAAAATCAATTATACTCGGTATTGGTCTCCTAGCTCCAAATTCGTTCAATTCGTTGCCAATTGCTGTTTTAGTGAACCGGATATTTCCGATTCCAGACCTCACACAGAACATAACCCTCCATGTAGTTTCCATCTTACTCAGCCATCCTACCATTGGAAGTTGCAGACAAAGATGTCTCGCCAGGTCTGTTAGAGGAGACTACAGTGAGAACTTAAATTTGACATGGTAAGGTTCAAAAATCACACAAACGTTTATAATTTCCGTAACACACTTCGTAAAGCAGATCGTGAATCTTTTTCTAAAAATAACGAACCTTCTGCTAAAGTTTGAGTAAACTGTCATGTGAGCTAATTTGCCTTAGAATTGTTATCCAATAAAAATAGGCTTAATACAGTTCTGTTAATTCCACTCCAAAGACTCATTGGATATTTCTTTATTGCTTAAGATTAGTTGATAAATTGATTAATAAATTAACTAATATTGATATTTCTTAATTTTGAGCAACCGCTCTTAATTAAGAGATATATGTACGTTTATAGTTATGTGACTCAAATTGTGAGTACCGTACAGTACTAATACAGGTTTGTACAATCAAAGATAACAATTGTGGGGTATTATCATAAAGCGATCTCTCAAAGCGATAATACATCTTTTAACTTAACTCATTTAACGAAAACAACATTCGAGGATAAAGGTTGCTGACCAACATTTGGAACTTATTTGTCACAAACGAATATAAAATTTAAGTAAACTTGGCAACACATTTCAAGAGACTCCATTTATGTTGAATGTTTAATTTGATGAACAGGTTACAATCAACACAGACCAAATGTACGGCAAGAGAGGACTTACGAGTAGATGTACTCCCCACCTGGCGGGAATTAGAATTACATTGCTTTTCGTTAATATAGTTTGATGATGCAATTTAAAGTCTTGAACTATACACTTGTTTACCTTTATGTCTCATAAACGTATCCCTCCCTTTTGTTAATCAATTTTGCTAATATTGATTTGAAACTGAAAAGAAATTGGATAATCAATGAATAAAAACTATTGAGTGCTGTCATAAAAGTAATAACTCAAACCAGTTTTCTTATATTTTACACAATAAAATAAGGTTTCTTGAAAACAAACTTCGAGGGTCAAAAAATCAAATTGCTTTGGTGATAGTTTTAACACAAAGTTTCAAATTACATTTGTAGCTTATTTGGTGCGAAATATCTATAAAACGCAGTTAAGAACTTGCTTAAACATTTAACGATACGTAACCCTTACGTTGAATGTTTATTTTGTATACAAGATTAACGATACTACATGGACCTAATGCAAGGAAAGATGGAAATGGGAACCCCACCTGGCGGGAAGTAGAATTACATTACTTTTCGTAAATAGAGTTTGAGGATTCAATTTAATGTTTCGGATTACCTATTTGGTTATTTAAAATTAATGTATCTTAAAAGCATCACATGTTGTTAATAAAACGATTAAGCCTATCTGTTCTACACTTATAATTTATAGTACACATGTTTTTAATGTTCATGATTTGGTTTCTTTATGTTTTCATATGATTTGATTTGTTTATGTTTGACCTTTGAAAACATATGTTTTGTATTGTTGTGTTTTCCATTCAATGTTTATTTTGATTTCATTATCACAGTCCATTTATACAAGTCAACACCACTTTCTCTTTTCTTATTTAATTTTACAAGTTTAAAATTACATTTTAATATTTCACCGCCATTAATAGCAAGAATATAATCTATAAAAAAAAGTAAAAAACAAAAATTCTAAATCTAGAATTGTATAGTTTGGTTACAATGGACTGCAGATTATAATATTCAAGTTATAAAATGGGATGGTTGTTTTATAACTTATTAAAATATCTAATTGAAAATTAAATTTAATAATGGGACGAATCACTTTTCTTGTATAGTTGTTTTTAATGTATTTATTTAAATATGTGGAAACTTTACTAATTCAGACCTAGAAAGTAAACACATGTATAGAAAGCGTTGTTCAACAGGCTCGTCACTTGGTCAGAGGAAGTGTGGTGACAGTGGGCACACTACTCACTGAACAGTTCAGCCCTTGTGTGAAATGAACGCAGTCTGCAAATGGAATGTTTGGTTTCCTGATTTATGAACGCCATATGTTCACCTGGTTCAACATTGTCCATTATTTTTAGCACAGTCGCACTTGTACGACAAAGACTAGCCTTTGTGTCACAGTGACTAATCTATTGTTAAGTGGTTTTCTACGCTTGTAATTTGTGAGTTTAAATAATTGCAACCAAAATTTAAATTATTTAAAATTTTGTATTTAGTTTAAGTCAAAGTGTTTTGTTTGATCTTTAAGTGTATCGTAAAACTTAGGTATGCATTTGAAGGGCTTTAAACTGTATTTGACCTTTACATTTAAACAGACCACGGTAGGAGGAGAGATGGGGTAAGGTTATGGTCCTGATATCCTAGAGTTAACGATACTACATGGACCTAATGCAAGGAAAGATGGAAATGGGAACCCCACCTGGCGGGAAGTAGAATTACATTACTTTTCTTAAATAGAGTTTGAGGATTCAATTTATACAAGTCAACACCACTTTCTCTTTTCTTATTTAATTTTACAAGTTTAAAAGTACATTTTAATATTTCACCGCCATTAATAGCAATAATATAATCTCTAAAATAACAAAAATTCTAAATCTAGAATAGATTGTATAGTTTGGTTACAATGGACTGCAGTTTATAATATTCAAGTTATAAAATGGGATGGTTGTTTCATAACTTATTAAAATATCTAATTGAAAATTAAATTTAATAATGGGACGAATCACTTTTCTCGTATAGTTGTTTTCAATGCATTTATTTGAATATGTGGAAACTTTACTAATTCAGACCTAGAAAGTAAACACATGTATAGAAAGCGTTGTTCAACAGGCTCGTCACTTGGTCAGAGGTGTGTTGTAAATACACTGAAGTGTGGTGACAGTGGGCACACTACTCGCTGAACAGTTCAGCCCTTGTGTGAAATGAACGCAGTCTGCAAATGGAATGTTTGGTTTCCTGATTTATGAACGCCATATGTTCACCTGGCTCAACATTGTCCATTATTTTTAGCACAGTCGCATTTGTACGACAAAGACTAACCTTTGTGTCACAGTGACTAATCTATTGTTAAGTGGTTTTCTACGCTTGTAATTTGTGGGTTTAAATCATTGTAACCAAAATTTAAATTATTTAAAATGTTGTATTTAGTTTAAGTCAAAGTGTTTTGTTTGATCTTTAAGTATATCGTAAAACTTAGGTCTGCATAGAGTTATTTGTTTAAAGTTATACGCAATACTTCCATTCAGTATATTAACTTATAGTACCGAAATCAGCATGTTAACTAAAATCAGCGAATTCCGTCAGCATAAACACAAACGGCACAATACACGCATCAATTGTAGTCCCTATGATTGGTTATTGTTCATTTGAGATAACATTTAGAGTACAGTGACATCAATTTTTCTACTAAGTTTCACTGAAATCAATTCAGAGTCATTAATTGTATAATCTTATTTATACACCCAAATTTTCGGGGGAAATGCTCCCAAGAGAAAAGTTGCGGTGTACAATGCTCGTTATCTTCCCACTTGTAAGATATCCCTAGATTTCACGGTGGCACTAGTGGCTACGTGTCGACTATGTTTTAACATTGTGACGTAAAAGGTTTGAGGTTTAAGTCGAAATCTGTTTTAAATATTAGAAGTGCAAAGTTTATTGCGAACAGAAGGTCACCGTACTCAGCTTTATTAAATAAATAAATAAATAAATAAATAAATAAAAATGCCTTTATTTACAAGCGAATTTCAGGACAAAGCTGCTTTACAAATTTACTCAAGTCAACACAAATATTAACACTACTTAAATTTACTTTAAATACATCTAGTACACAACTATACACAACTGCATCTTTATACGACTAGTATACACAAATTCCTTAAGCCTACTTCTAAAACCATTTGAAGACCTAAGTAATTTAAGCTTTTCAGGGAGGCCATTATACAACACCGGCCCGAAATATGCAAAACCCTTCCTCCCGACTTCCAATCTTACTTTTGGAAAATGTAACATTTTGTTTTGGCGGGTGCATCTTTCAGATATCTCGTCTCGGCACGGAAGTCTCTCGAGTAGGTATAGTGGCTCTCTGAGTGCAAGAGTTTTATGGACCATGCAGCAGGTCATGACTTTGCATACAGCATCCATGGGTAAAACTTTCAAAATTTCCCGGTAAGGAGAGACATGGTCAAAACGGCTTAGGTCAAAAATAAACCGTATGGCTGAGTTTGAAGTTTTGGATTCTTCCCATGTCTTCTTTGGAGATGCTATTGCCATATGCAGGATAACAGTAATTGAATACTGATAATACCATGGACTGCACTATTTGTAACTTGGCAGATTCAGGTAGCAAGGACCTGAACCTGTATAAACCTCTCAGTCTTCCTAGAGCTCGTTGAATGGTGTATGTGACATGATCAGAAAAGCAAAGGTCCAACACAACGCCAAGAGTCTTGACTGTGTTGCATATTTCCAATTGCTCACCATCTAGCTCGACAGTTGCATTGTTGCAGATAAGTTGAGACTGAGGGTTTGGTCCAATATGAAGCACATTACATTTGCCTATGTTGAGCTTTAAACCATTTACAGCAGACCACTTTGCAATGTTTTCCAGGTCAGAGTTGATCTGATCTATTGCCTTTGCTGTCATGCTTAGCTCATAGGACAAATGTAACTGGCAGTCATCAGCATAAAGGTGTGCGGTGCAGCTTTGTAAACAGCTTGGCAGATCTGCTGTGTATAAGTTGAATAAAATTGGGCCTAAACAACTACCTTGAGGAACTCCTCGCGGTTTTAAAAGCGGACAAGACGTTGCATTCCCTAGCTTGGTGACCTGCAGCCTATCTTCAAGATAAGACCTTATCCATTTCGTGACGTCCTCTCCAAATCCATAGTAGTTTAATTTCGCCAGTAGCATTTCATGGTTCATAGAATCAAAGGCTTTAGAGTAGTCAAGCATTACCAAAGTACTGAATTCCCCTTTATCCTTGGCTCTAAATAGATCTTCAAATAAGTTAGTGAGGGCAGTGCAGGTGCTATGGTTTTTCCGGAATCCAGACTGCAGCTTTGGTATGATGTTTTCAGATTTGGCAAACATGTTAATCTGGTCAATAACAATTTTCTCAAGAATCTTTGATATCGCTGGCAAAATTGATATAGGTCTTAAATGTTCTACGCTGGTTGGAGGTGTAATTTTTGGCAAAGGCTGAACAATGCTCATCTTCCAGCTCTTAGGGTACACGCCTCTTGTCAGGCTCTCATTAACTAAATAAGTAATGCTTTCCAAAGCATACGGGCTTGCAGCTTTTATCATAGAAATGCCCAAATCATCAGAGCCGACTGCTTCAGATTTTATACTATTCATTGCAGATTTGACGTCATCAATGGAAACTCTTGAAAATCGAAACTTATTTCCCTCATCTTTTAGTGAATTGCTTTTGAAGAAATCCATTGCTTCCAAGTCTATACTAGTATCCGAGCCCATCTCAACAAAATATGTATTTACATCATCAGCTTTCATACCAAACGGAATATTTATGGCCTTATTTTTCCGGACCAAATCATTTCTCTTCAGACAGTTCCAAAACTCCCTGGTGGATTTATTTGAAGACAAGTTATTTTCAAAATACACTTTTTTTACATTTCTTATCGTTGCATTTAATCTGTTTCTTATGATTTTATAATTTGCCCAGTCAGAATGAAAATGGCTCTTCAAGTATTTAGTTTTCAGTTTGTTCTTACTCTTAATCATGTCTTTAATTTCCTTATTTATCCAAGGAGATTTTTTCTTGGTCACCCTCTTACATACCATAGGAGCTAAATCATCATAAATGTCCTTTATTTTTGATGTCACAGAAGCTTCTATTTCATCTACATTGGTCTCACTAAGTACTTCTTCCCAGTTTGTCTCTGCAAATCGATTAGCCAAGCGTACATCAAAATTCGTAAAGTCTCGGTATCTTATATATTTTGTACTTTCTTTTTCTTTGATACATTCAATATTACAGTAGACTAGCTTATGGTCAGTAATCCTCATGTTTCTGTGGTCTAGTATGCTGGGAGCGTC